>JAMKQA010001720.1:0-19379 GCA_024699735.1 Posidonia australis | reverse complement strand
AATGTGCATGCTTCTACGTGCAAGAGCATACATGGTGCGTGGTAAAAGTATTAAACATGGAACAATTGCTCATGTTGATTACATGCTAGAAGTGCAAACGTGGATTAACATGGAGATTATTTGCATAGAAAGAACAAGCATGATTTCATGAAAAACATCATAAACAGGGAATAAAACAAATCATACATGATGTTTTTAGCATGTTTTATTCAGTTCTAAAATGCCATCAAGGAATTTAAAAAAAGGGAGGTAGAATGCCTATTTCTTGATGTGTTCCTTCTTCGCAATATCAGATATAAGAAAACCTTTGTTGCTTTGGAAGGCTCTAGGACGCAAGGAGGTACTCCAGGGAACGACAATAAGCCGCTGGATTGGTGGAGAAGCTCGTGCAAAGGTCGGGCTTTAGAGTAGAAAATGGCTGGGTGCAGGGATTTCTATTCAGGATTCTCAGCTCTCTGGATTTCATCCTCCCTCAAAAGGGTGCCTATTGGGGTCCTTTTATAGGGAACTCTCAGGGGTGAGTTACGGGTATAAGGAGAGCCTCGCAGATGAAGAGCCTGGAATATTCCATGGCACATTCGCTGCTGGAAGTAACAGCCAAGGAAGGTGGAAAGCCAGCAGCCACAGCCTACGCAGCGTTGTGCGCTAGGGATGTGCGCTGGCTAAGTGCGCCACCTATGTGTGCTAGGGAAGTGCGTTAGGTTGATGTGCTAGCTAGGTGTGCTAGGTTGGTGTGCTAGGTTGGTGTGCTAGGTCGATGTGCTAGGTTGGTGTGCTTGCTAGGTGCTCTCCCCTTATTGGTCTGGTTTCTGAATAGGGCTGCAGGCTTGCTACGGGTTCAGGGATTGGTCCAAGGGTCAGCTATCTTCAAAGCAACAATTGGAGTCTTATCAATGAACTACCTCAAAATCGGGGTGTCTACAGAGGGCGTACACGAACTAGCCGAAAGGCCCACATTGGCTCATTTGCGAATTATCTCTCCCTTTTGATTTTCATGACTTTCTCCATGATCCCGAGGACCTAGGTCAACTCCACTTTCTATTTTTTGATGTCAGTGTGGTTTTCCCGAACATTCTGTCCAGAAAAACTGTCTTTTTATGTGATTTTCTTCGCATGACATCATTTGTCTGTTTTATGTGGGTTTCTTAGCAATTTTCCCATCTCGATTTCCGCAATATTTTTTTTATGATTCTGCTGACCAGAGTTGTTTGCATTTTTGATTTTCTTAAGGCCTGTATGATTTTCTGAACCATTCTTTACAAAAACCTCGTCATTTCATGTGATTTTCTTTATTGTGTCATATTTTGCGATTTCATCATTTCATGTGGATTTTTTCGTAGTTTTCGCATACCATCATGCACATCCATCCAGTCTTGTCATGGCATTCGTGTTAGCATATTCAAAGCACAATTTAGGCTTAGCAAGCATTCATCCAACCTTTAGCAAGCGAATTAGACTAGAAAGGCCGAGTTCCTCGGGCGTACGAGGGTGCCTAACACTTTCTTCATGCGTAATAGGAATCCTTACCCATCCTCTGGTTAGCAGACATCTGGCCTTCACATCTGCATTTCATGCATTCATCTTTTGTGGTTTTTCTCGTCTTTCCCTTAAAAGACTAGGTGGCAAGTCTTTTTCTTTTTGTTTTATTCTATCTTACGCCTTCGCCATCTTGGCATGGCTATGATCTCCTTCCTCTAGCGCGACTCTGTGTCGGACCCCTGGGTTGGCATGGTCACATCATGCGTGTGACTTCTCGGAGAACCTCATTCGACAAGCAAAGTTATATACTCGTTAAGGCCTTCCTCTCCATCTCCTTCTCACTTTTATTCATCAATTCTAGCGTCTTGTCTTCTTTCTTCATTGCCTTTGATACTCGTTCTTGAGCCAAAACTACACGTATCTTTATTTGCCATAAATCAAATTTGATATTCTAGTTGTACTTCTCGATCTTGAATTTCGTCGACATTTTTGCGATTGAATTAGAATCCACAACAAAAGTTCTAATATCAATTAGTTAGGGAAAGGATCTCCTTTTGCATCATAAATAAAGATCAAACAATAAGAGAGAAATAGAAAAAGTACAAATAAAAAAGTATATGCAAACACAAAGATTTATGATGTTTGACTAAATAGGTCTATATCCTTAAAGCAAAAGGAGAGAGATTTTACTATGAATTTAATATGAGTACAAGATGCAGAGGATTGATGGAGAAAAAGATCAAAACCCTTACTCTCGAGAGAACTATCAGCACCAACGACTCAAAATATGGCAAGGGTTGGAAAACCCTCTATTTTCTAAAACCCCAACATAATAGTATATTTATATGAAAAGTAAAATGAGTTTGTTTATAACAAAACTTTCCTGAAGCAAACATTCGCAAATTCCCTACTTTGATTCTACGTACTAGCAAACATCTGCAAATCTCCTATGCCAATTCTATGTTCTAATAGATGTCTGCTACAAATCTCCTATGTTAATCTAGCATTGTAGCGGACGTCTATCAAGCTATTTCAAGGCATATTCAACAATATATGTGTCATTAGACTCGTGTTTGAGTAAATTGTGTCTTATTTAGATTCTGACACCCAAATTTTGACAAAAATCATTTTATAGTCAAAATATAAAATCGAAAAATACAATCAATTTAAGTATAAAAGTTGTTATAGCTTATGTTATAAAAATTTGACAGAAGTTAAAAGCTAAGATAGATGAGTTTCCAATCAGAAACAAAATCTTGTGAACAAGCCATTAGTATTTGAGCTAAATGTGGAGATGGGTGCAAAGTATATTTTAGATGCATTCTTCGTCACTTTGTATATAAGCTGCATTTGTTTCCAATCT
This sequence comes from Posidonia australis, assembly GCA_024699735.1. Classification (NCBI taxonomy): domain Eukaryota; kingdom Viridiplantae; phylum Streptophyta; class Magnoliopsida; order Alismatales; family Posidoniaceae; genus Posidonia; species Posidonia australis. The sequence continues at coordinate 16,537 of JAMKQA010001720.1, read as the reverse complement.
ACTGATGAGCCACGCCAATAAAGAACTGCACCGTAGCCACTCCAACCCAACGTCCCAAATCACCTACTCCCCAAATCCTTTGTCGTCTACAATGGCTAGAGTGGTAGAGGGGTGGATCTCCTCCAGCGAGAATGGGACTGTTTGCCCGAAGAAATAGCTCCTTGTAGGAGCGGAGCTGCCAGAGCAGAGCCTAGGCTACAAACAAACGCAGCCATAATAATGTATTGAAAACTAAGCTTGCTTATAGGTACATGTACAACATAACACTAAGTGATATTTGTAACATTTTCAAACACTAAATTCAAATGATTTTCATGCAAAAAAAAGAATCAAATGGAAATGATGCAGCATTTGAATGGGAGATAAATTTGGAGAGAAATACGATAAGAAGGTGATGGTAACTCATACATGATAATACGTTAGGAATCCACCAACTTGTACACATGAAACACTACAAAATTTTGATATATTTTATCAAAACTGGAGCATCTGATTAGATTCAACACAACATAATTTCGAATTAAAAAATTGTGAAATAAAAATCACATGTTCATTCAAAATCTTATGGAAGAGCGACCTTTGGTTTCATTCCATGAATTGGGCAAACACCCTTCAAATGTTATGATAAAGTGCTAGACATCTCAAAAAAAGCTATTATAAAGTGCTAGATTTGTTGAACCGATCGAGTCATGTATAAACATGTATATTATATATATGTGTGTGTATGCTAAATCCAAACACAATCTACTTAATTATTGTATACTTAATACTAAACCCAAACACGTTTGATATTATCGTGACGTGTGTATACGACACAACGTGCTAAGTGTATGTTTAACGTTATCATGTCATTTTGACACAACAATTATTTGATTAACACGAGTACACATTTACACGTTTATTATACGATTATACGTTTAGAATATGTTTACACATTTACAGTAATATTTTAAAATTTACACATTTTGTATATGTAGAAAAATCAGAGACAAATCAATAAATCATAAAACCAATCATTCAACAATATTTCTCAAGTTTCATTGTCCCTTAGTTAATAATTTCATTGTTTCTTGAAATATGTTGACATCACAAGTCTACAACATTTTACAAACATCCATCATTCAAAATAATGAAAGTTACAATCCATAATTAGTATACAATTATTTTAATTAGTATAATAAGGTTAAATAATTCTAAGTCATTAATCATAATTAGTAATTTAGTGTAATGAAGTTAAATACTTACTAGTATAATTAATTTAAATATATTAAATAATGATAAATAATTACTAGTATAATAACATGTACTTAACATATACTAAATAGGTAGTCGTGTGCTATATATAATACACGACTAGTTAACGTATACTTATCAAGTTTTTTTTGCCTTAGACACGAAAACGATTGGTTTAATAAGCGTGTTGTCTAGATAAACATGATAGGTACGAAAACATGATAAAGATAAACTCAAATACGGTTATATTGTATCATGATCGTGTCATATCATCGTATTGTATCAGAAATTAACAAGACTACAAAGTGCTAAAGACCCCAATGCCCCCCAACACATACGTTTCACTTCAGACTAGGTACACATTACAATGACATGACAATTGTGGATCTTGGCTATTTGTTGAAGAGGTGTCCTCCAACTGTGGTTTGGGCACATAGTTCATGCATGATTCCTCACATCTAAGTCCTCCAACAGGACAAGAAGGGAAGAATGATCCAATTCACCTCAGCCGAAAAACTATCACGTAGCAGTAGAACATGGAGCTTGGTGTTTTCATGACTTGATGTGCACAACCTTGTCTCATGGAAGATGGCAAAAGAAGTAAGAAAATGCAGGGACGCTCACACAATGTTCGCATGAAACAAGAAGGATGGCAAAGGAAGTGTTCACATGTGGTTCACTTAATATGATGAATTGATGACATTGATGGGAGAAAAGGAAAATTTAATAGTTTAATCTTCGTCAAGTTAGACAAGGAAAATTTAGAATATTTTTTTTTGTTTTGTATTTAAAATTTTAGAAAATTACTTAAAAAAAGTGTTTGACTTGTGTGCATATCAATGCAAACTCAATTGTTTTATTTTCTCAATTTGTATAATTCTAGGTGGATTTAGAGGGAAAGAATTACCACTAATTGAATTGCCTCAAGGGGGGTAAAAAGGACCATATGAAGATCATCCACACAAACAAACTGCAGTAGGATAATCTGAGACTGGAATTGTACAAGAACAGTTACATTTGAAAATCATTTAGAAAAATTATGATATATAGATTCTAGCAAAATAAAGTGCAAGGAAAAACCATTTTTGAGTTGGTGTTCATTGAGATCAAAATCGATCGTCAAATTGAGATACTTATTGGAACATTTTGGCAAAAACAAATTCTTATAGAAGCTTATATTTCAAGAGAAGCTCCAAAAGCAAACTTCGTTGCTAATGACTAGTGGAATCATTTTCTACTCTGATCATATATCCTTGAGGAAAGGTTAAGCTATACTTTGACCATATATTAAAATAGAGGAGATTTCTGGTACACTCTCCTTGTACTCACATATATAGGGGGCCCATCTTTTCTTTTTTAATAATTTCAACTATAGTTAGGAGCACATTGTGTTGTACTTGTACCCCTTACTTTGAGCCAAGAGCGTTCGTACTAGGAAATGCATGCATGAATTGAGCCTTGGGCACAAACATCAAAGGAGTGTCATGGTGAGGACCAACGTGTAAAGAGTAGTTAATGTCCGAGAAACCATGCATGGGACACTTGATAGAGTAGGTCATGCGCTGACCTTGATTGCGTGGGATGTCTTGGTAATGCATGGACATAATTGGACGCTATGGAATAGAGGCATTGTTTGGGTTCATGCGTAGATAAGCAATGGGTGTTACAATCAAAGCATTAATCGTGCGACGTGTGTGCAAGCTAATGATGGCCACAGGTCATGTACAGATTGACCTAGTGTTACACGTTGATTGTGCACAGATGCACAATAGTGTACGTGAGTAAAGAAACTTCAAGACACATGATACACAAGTCAATGGTGAACATTACAGTCAAACGTTAGCGATGAAGCTTCAATGTACGAGATTGATGAAGTTTCAATGCGCACAAGTAATAGAATTTAAAGTCACTTAAGTGTGCGCAAGTAGAGTTTCAATGCACTTAGGTGTGCATGGTTCAAGATAAGACGTTAAGATTAAGGCACATTAATAGGGACTTTAATGTGCATGTAATGGATTGAATTGATTATAAGTAATTATGTATTATAATTGTGGATAAGCAATTATGTATTATAGTTGTGGATGAGTGTCTATATGTGTATATAAACACATGTAGAGGAAGAAGAGAATAACAATGAGTGAGTGTATTGTATCTTCCTTCTCGACTTTGTGTGTAAGGTATTCTATAAGTGATATAGAAAAAGAACATTCCCTACATATTCTAGTTTTCCACTGTGATTGTGTATGTATGTTAATGTGTAAGTGATTAGAGGTGTGCACTTGTATTAGAGGAATTCTTGATAGGGGAAATTGCAAGAGAGAGACTGAACTAAGATTATACGCTCGGACCAACTCAATACTTCGATTCTCTAGCGTTTTGCACTCCCAACCATAGTAAAAAAAAACCTATGTATTAAAATGATCTATTTAGAATCCAAGTTTTTGCAGGAAACTAAAATCTGCTGAAAAGTATTCCCGAACGACCCAATAAGAAATGCAGAACTTTGTTGCATTAAAATCTGTGTATCACTATAATCTATTTAGAATCCAAGGTTTTGCAGGAAACTTTGTCGGAAAAGAAGTTCTCATAATGAAAATGACCATCAGACATATCTGATGCTTCATTGCACTGCACATTCTGATGCTTCATTGCACTGCACATTCTGATGCTTACTTTAAGCAATGCAAATCTGTGACTACATTTTGTCATCTTTGTAGATCAGAATCTCAAATTTCTCTGATGGCCATGAACTAGTCGTACACTATGACAGCGCATCAAAGTCCAACAAAGACGATCAAGTTGGCCTGAACAAGGACCACATTAGAAATTCCAATTCACATGCTGCGTAACATTGATGCAGTGTGAGATCGCAACGCATCCGATTCGACGAGTAATGTTCCCAATCTGCCATCAACATCAATTCCAAGCATCCAACTCTTTTATTACAGCATACTAGCATTTCTTCGATTCTTGTACCATGTTGTCGTGAAGCGAAGTTACAAGTAGGAAGCAAGAACTACTGATCCCGACAGCAGCAGCACTTCCGAGTTTTCCTGCCATATCTGCTCTAGTAACTGTGAAAAGAAGTCACTGAGAAAAATAGCAACCATCGACGTTGAAAAACATGTCGGCTCCCAATCCCTCTTTGGCAGACCAAGAAAGAGCCTGCTAAGGCTGATGCTGCAAAAACTTTACCATCGAAGTCAGCCCCCAAAGAAGTCCGAACAGAAGACTCGTGGGCCGAAAAAGAAGGTAGATGATGCTTTGGTTATCAACTCACATTATCAGTATATACGTATGCATGATATCAATAGTTTTTTATACGCTAGCTGTTGAGTTGAAATGAATCAATAATTCCAGTGCATATAAGGTGTTTATTCTTTCTGATAAGCCTAATAATCACTGCTAAGTGCTAACAGACTGCTAACTCACCACCTTCCCATGCAGGCAAAAGGTGGGAAACCTGCAAACAAGCTAAAAGCAAGAGAATAGCATGCCATATGATCAAAGTGAAGGAAGCTCTTGTAAGATAACATTACGATATATTTATCCTTTTCTTTGTTTGCTTTTGTTATTATGTTTGAAAACCTCTAGCTTCGATGTACGTTGCAGGGTACGGCCTAATAAAACAAAAATAGATATTGCTAGGCAACGTTAAAATGACAAGAATAGAGAATAGGACCTGGTCACCTGGATCCTTCCAATCCATTCACACAGGTTTTTTTTTGATAATATGGAAAACTCAACAACCAGCTACAAGGACTCGCTCGATATCCCTTTTCAGTAGAATTCCTATATCAATTCCCACAACAATAAAGTTTACTCACCAAATTTAAAAATACAAAAACACAAAACAAAAAACACCAATTTAGAGAGTTTGATAGTTCGAAATTATCTTCCATGATGCCTACAACTTCTGTAAGCAATATGCTTTCACATGACAAAAGAAACTGTTCTCATTTGCAGAACAGAACCATCTTACTACTTGCAAGGAAATAACATACAAACAGAACATAACCGCAACACATCTACTCACCGTTGCTTATCATGAGTTACAGTTGTCCGTACACAGTTATCACTGATTACAATCACTCGAAATATAAAAGAGCCATGGTATAATTTGCCTAGTTGACTACTGCATGATGAAAACCACAATCAACATAAATAAAATCAAATTGAACATGTAATGTCAGTTTACACATGCAAAAAATATGAACGATACATACTCTTTGAAGAAAAGCGAGTGACATGACCCTGCCAAGCTCTTGCCTCATGGCAAGATTGCTTGCGCCACCATGATAAAGTTGGATGATCTCATTTGCCACGACCTTTGCCATGGATCAATCATTTTTAATGCTCTGCTAGGTATAATATCCTCATAAACGGTCAATAATTTTTTTAACAACCCATTCGTATAATGTCCTCAAAACCTGTGGAAGAGATCAAACAAATTTTAGAGTGGGAGAGCTTATGAGGGAGCAACATCACCTCACTGAGAACACTAGGGTGTTTGCATTAGGAAAACTAGATAACAATTCAGATGTCTTCTTACAGTCTGTTGATAATTGCTCAGAATGGGCTTATTTTGCGAGCTAACATCAACATCAATTCAGGAACAAGCCGTCGTCTTGGAGATGCATTAGCATCTTCAGTCAGTGCAGCAGCATCACCAGCATGAATGACAGCAAGGATATCTTGGAGAAGCTTATCTTTACCTCCCCTAAGGGGATCCTGTACCAGCCAAATGAAAGTGACGATCAAGGGAAAAGAAGTTTCCCATGAATGAAATATTACTTGTTCACTTTCCTGACATAGATTCAGAGCACAAGGGCATAAAGAAGATTTCAAGAACAAAATGGCACTATAAAAAACCAATCGGAACTTGATGAATTTAGATAGAACTGGCTTCAAGGAAGCCAAGATACACAAGTTTGTCTTTAAGGCTCCAATTAGTTTGAGAAAGTGATGTTTTAAGGGATAGTTAGGGAAGTCTAGGTCCAGTTGTTTGTGATTGGTAAAATTCTTTTACTGAGAGGTCAATTGCTGTTTGCTGATGACTTTGTTTTGGATGAAAGTAGGAAAAGTCAACTTATTTATATTTTTTAGACAGAGAGAAATGAAGAAAGTCCACATCCAGGAGTTCCTAGTTAGAAATTTCGAAAAAAAAGACTCCAACTATGTTCCTAAAAACCAATTGGACCCCAAAACTACAATCATCTAAGGTCTCCAGCGACTGATCTGACTTTCACTATGATTGCATAAATGTGTAGGCAAGAGTAAGGTTCTAAATGTCAATATCGTGTCCAACTTTGATCAAATAAAAATAGAAAACATGTCGAACATCATTGGAAATGTCAATAGAAACACAGTAAAAATACGAAGGTCCATAGAAATAAACAAAAAATTTCAAATCTCGATTCGAAACTTTAAGATAAACCTAAGTTAGCAATAATATACATCTAAGACTATTTAGATTCACTTGGTACATATATCATATTAAAAACACGCTATATACAGTAAATACAGACAATATGAAACTAAAAAGTGTTATTACATGGGATTATATTTCATATAAAAGCACAGTCACGCATATCAAATCAATACATTTTTAGAATTTTTTATAATGCTAGGGTTTTTTTAATATTTTTTATTTATAAAAAAATTCTAAATTTTTCTGATTTTTAGTTACTTTAGAAATTTCATTGTTCTTAAATTACTTTGATTGTTATTGATTAATTTAGGGCATTATACATTTTCCTTTATTCAGATTTTATGATTTCTATCTTTTATTTATAACTTCTCGATTATTTTATTTTCCTTTATCAAATTTGTAGTGTTGATCTATTATTCCAATGTTTAATTTATTTTAAACTTATACCTTTATCTTATTTATTTTAAAATTTGTACGACTATTCTTGTTTTATATTTATTTTTTTTTTGCATTTCTTATAAAATTATATAATATAACTACCATGATATCCTAATGTTTTCTAATTAATGGGCCTAATATGATAATGCTCCTAAAATGTAAACATGAGAGTAAGTGAAATATATTATTATTGGGCCAAAATCCAACTATTTGCATGTCCAATACACATGAATCACACACGTACTTAAGTGAGTGCATGCCACTAAAAGGCAAAGTTGGAAAATTGGAAGTAAAATTCTGCAGCAACCATCCTCTCTTCTTCTTCGTGAAAGGGTAAAAAACCCTAACAACTCAGTGGCTCTTCGTGAAGTAGCAACAACAAGCAACACCATTGGAGGAAAAAATCGAAGCATCCAGAAACAAGGAGGAGAGCGATACAATCTACGGCAGGAACAGGAAATGAAGGGAAAGACATGAGGAGAAGATGGTTGTCTCCAAAAATCATCCATGTCGGTTGATATTTCCACTATGTTGGTCAATATGTGAACATCTTCACACGTAAAAATGGAGTGTCGGTCAACACACACGATACAAGCAATACACACCCAATATGTTGATCAATACACGGTATTTCCAGAAATACAAGCTGATATTGTTTCCCCTATTTGCAAAACTGACTGAAATTTCATGAACACGAGTCGAAGTTTGAAACTATGGCCACAAGAGTAGGATCCTTCAACTTTGACATCAAGGACTAAGATTTCTCTATAAAATGCATCCAAAACATCATTAACTGCAACAGGATCTACATTGACTGACTGCTCTTATGCAGAAATGTTGTTGGATTTCAAGAGAGTTTCACATGAAACCACCGTGCACTTGCACCACACAATTCACAACAGACACTCAAAAAAGTGATACCTCAATCTTAGATAGAAGCACAAATCAAAACAACCAAATTTCCAAGAAAAAACGACAACCAGAGTTTTACAGCAGAAGATAGTGCAGAACTAGAGATATGGTATAAAATTGGTTTTGAACAAGGAAGAAAAACCATGCCGGCAACTCCTGCTTCACAGATGTGAAGCGTTAGGATTTTTGGTTATAATATGAAGAACAATATGCCAAGCACAACCATCAATGCCTTACTTTGACTGTGTAAGTTTGGCAGTGCATGTCCTTTCTCTTCATTGAACTCTAACTTTGCTTCTTTTACAATATATTACACGTTTCCAGCCTTTTTACCTCACATTTCTATAATCAGTCAAAGTGACTGGAATTTCATGTGCATATGTAAGCCTTCTTGGCATATCAACAAACTGCCTAAAACTACATCCACAGTTGTTTCCCCTACCATTGCTTGAATGTATTCTTTAATCTATCTGTAATGTATTCCATACGTCTATGACATATCTCAGCATCTTCATTTCGATGATTTACTTTTCTTACCATATTATTATTCCACTCACTTAATTAACCACTTTACTATAACAAAGTAAAAAAAATGTGCAGGTTTTTGAACTACAGATATCTGTCACTATATACAAAATATGCAATCTCTTTTAGAGGACACTGCTGGATGACATGAAGAGCTTAGGAGCACCAAGTGATTGGAACTTGGAAGAATGTCAACATAACAAACCTTTTTTTAAAAATACATTACAAACTAGTTGAGCATTAACGACATGTAACAAATAATTAGTTTCTCTTTCCTCATATCATTAGTTCTAGATGCCGTAAAAATAGGCATAAACAAGGAGTATCCATATTGGAAAATTTTGTTTGAAAATGATGTGATACATAATTAAGTTTTCTTTTCTCATGCTGTTATTTCTAGGTATTGTAGAAATATGCATGTAAAAATAAAGAGTACCAAATAACAGAGGGGCAAGGGAGACTATTTGCATATAGGTTTGAATACAGGCAAAGTACTATCTTATTAAAACATAATTAAGTGAAATGAATAAGACATTAAATCCTCTAATGTAGGAAGCCAAAAGAAATGACATGGTCTACAGTTCTGTACCTGAAGGAACAAATCTGTGTGTGTCTTGTCCTTGTATAAAATTAAGTTAACATTAGCACCAACTCTTTGAAGGGCATCAGCAAAAGTTTTGCTGCATTGAGAGACTAGGTTAGCCATTGGGAAGAGTATCAACAATTAAACGGTGTAAGTTTAATCCATGTATTAGTCTTTGAAATACACAACAAATATAGAAGTTAACAATTCATAGACAAACTCATAGACCAACGAAAATGCCAAAACAACCAAGTAGAAAAGTAACAACCATTTTTTTCCCTTTTTACATAATGACATTGAAATGTCATTTTTTGTTTTTACAGTAAAATGCCTGTTGAATTGAGCATGATGAACTAAATGAAGCCACTTTGATAACGAATTACATAAGGAAGTCCTTTCTGTTGCTTATGTTTATAAACAAAATGAATGCGACACCCTCTGACAATTTTCTGACTAATAATTCCAATAGATTACATGAAGTTGTGTCATGTCTTCTTACATTGACTATCTTCAATCTTCATTGTTAAAAACAGAAGCTATCCTGTTTAAGATCTGTTAGTTTTGCTGAGTGGGGAAACAACGTGCTGTAAAATTTCCACCCCCTCTCTCTCATTTGTCTTTCTCTCTCTCTACTATTGACCCACTACATCCTTACATAGCAAAGGAAAACTATTACTTCAGGTGGACAATAAAAAGAGAATCTGTGGTAATCTTCTCGTTTGCATACTTCCTTTGAGGACGAAATGTTTTAAGGCCACGAGGCTCATGCTTGATTGTAATCATTTTTTAATTGAGATCTAGAATCTAATAGTGGTTGAAAGAAGTATATGAGGTCATTGTTGATTAGGATGTTATTAGTACTTGAAAGAAGTGTAAGAGGTCATTGTTGTTTAGAATTTATGTCATACATCATTATGTTCCTGTTGTGTGGTTTGAGTAGTTAATACATGCCAAAGAAAATTATTACACTTCAAAGGGATAATAGAAAGACAGCCTTCATATTGGCTGAATCAGTAATCAGATTATGTAATGCCATGATAATCGTATAACTTATTAATATTCAATATCAAATAGAAGCAAAAGGATTATGTTTATTGGTGAACTACATATCAAGCAGCTCATTAAAAGAACCTGGCATCTGATGGTATGGAATAATCTCCAGTTCCATGGAAAAGTATTATGTCTGGCACAAGGGACACTGCAAGCCTGATGCTTGGATGCTGCACCATATCTTCAGGAGAAAACCTCCGCAAGGATTCTTCCCCTTCCATAATGCTGGAATAAATTGGAAAGCATCAATGAGGAGAAATCCTATGACAGAAGCAACTTCAGAGGGTTAAGAAACATTGGCTTAAAGGAACACCCCTGTGGAAGAGTAGCAGAAAATAACAAGCAAATTTACCTTAGGAATATGGAACGGTACAATCCACGTCTATGGAAGTGATCTATCAGATTTAAAAGATTATACCTGTAGAAATAAAAAAGAGAACAAATCTATGAGAGAACATCCAAGACATGTCATTATGGAAGTTTTTAAGGACCAATATCCAAAATATACAATTGACAGAATGACAGCTCCCATTTGAACCGAAGCAGAAGGCATCCCCTCATGGGTTTTTTTCTGAAGGCACAATTTCTATTCCCTTATTTCTCAGTGAAATGCAATCAACAGTGCCACAGTCCTACACCATCATTCTATGATGATAGAAATGGAACAAAAGAACCACACTTTCATTGCAAAAGATTGGCAGTTAGAGGTCATGCATCAAGGGTTTTTTTTTTTGCAGTGGCAAAAATGTTTGAAGTAGTGAAGTCAGTAACGAGAGGTCATGCATCTGATGCTCTTATGAGGCTAGTCAATGTTTTTTTCTCAGGGTACAAGGATAAAGACTGTGTCCTAGGAAAAATGAGCACCAGAAGTTATTTTCCACTCTCATACCTACTGTTTGTAAATAAACAGTGATGTCTGTGTTTTATTCAACCGTCTGTGAATGATTTCTGTTGGAACTAGAGGGACAGAGCAGCATATAGGGCAAACAAATAATAGTGTCACTAAGTATTTACCCTCCAGATATACCAAAAAAGGCTTTTATCTGAGAGATGCTCCAAGTAATATCTTCCCCTTCTCCACATTCCTTCATTGCCTGATCCAAGAGAGCACAAGCAGCAATATGTGCACCAGCAGACTGACCCATTAGGTAGATTCTACAAATAAAAAACAAAGCAAAGTGGAGATAAGCTTACCATTCACTTACAAGCTTAAATAAGTGAAAAACCAATCTAGGATCAACAGGCATTTAATTCAGAAGCTTGATTACCTGCTGGGATCACCTCCATAGTTGGCGATACTATTGCAAACAAATGAGATCCCTTGAGAAGCATCTTTAATCATATCACTGATGGTTCCCTGAGGAAAGTTTCTGCTTTGAGGACTAACTGATTAGAGTTCCTATCTGCATATATCAATGTGAAAGTGACTGCAGGACTGCGGCAAAGCATGAGATTGCCTCTAGAACTCACCTGTAATCAATGCAAGCGACTATGACATCTCTTTCTGCCAACTGCTTCCCAAGAAGAGAGCCCCATGCCTTATATCTGCATATAAACGTCTTATTTGAGAGGTAAATAGATACAATACCTTGTGTGGATATCCCTTTTAGTTGACCCTCAATATCATGACAATAAAGGTAGGTAAGACTTACTTCTCAAAATCCATTCATTTGACTGGTCCCACTGTAAACTTTAAAAACAAAATCTTTTGATACGTCTACTACAACCAGGTCTCAAAAGAAATTTTCCATGATGTGTCCGAAGTTTTTTTATCACCAAACACCTCTATGTGCTTTTTTCCCATTGAACGATAAAATTCTAATCAAGCATCAGAGTCAAACTACAGTTTTTGGAGTGTACACATGGTGAGAACTGCAAATACTCCAAAGATGAGCTCAGAATAAAATCCCAGAAAAACATGCACTACATGATTTGAATACTAACTTGCAATTTTGTAAAACCAAACATTGCACCAAGAAAACCAAGAATCATTTCCAAAAAGCATACATGAACAAGTAGAAGAGTTATATGCTCACCCTATGATCCAAGCTCCTCCTGTTACAAATGCCACAACTGGTTTTGGCCCATCCATTTTTGTAGGTAAATACAAATCTAACCTGCAAAAATTTATCCATGATGCATGTAAGAAGTAACCAATGGACAAGTTGGGGGACTCAGATTTTTTATATTTCCCTTTTTTCTTCCTTTGGGCATAGCTGAGTCGCCACCAAGACATTATTTATGGATCATCAAAACAGCCTACTCGAGTTCGGAGCTGAAAAATATATTTCTACAGATACACTGATACATACCTGTTTCTTGGTTGTTCACCATACACTATGCTTCTTTTGACTTGGCTAGAGAAGAAATAATAATATCCAACTGCAAAAGAAACACGTAAGTATCATTTTTTATGATTACAATAATTATGTAGGCAGTTTAATATAACTAAAAATAAGAAGACCAAATAAATGCATAAAAAGTCACAGTATTCATGATTTTGATTTCCCAAAAAATAATATAGATATGAGAAAGACAGAATTAGGCTCATCACTTATTAACCAGAAGAAAAGAAATAAGCACACCTTGTAGAAAACCTGGCATAAGTAATGCAGCATAACAGGCAAGAGCAAGGAACCTTGTTACCCACCTGTAGCCGACCCTGGAAACATGATTAATAACAGAGGAGGTATTATTTTCTCAGACACGGAGTCAAATTGCAAACTTTATATATTAATTATACCAATAGTAGTAGTATCCATGTTTTGAACAGATCAACCGCTCAATATTGGGGCATAGCTCCAAAAAGGCTTGTTTGAGTGTCACAAAAGCAGTGGACATGAAAAACAGTTGTCCGACAAATATAAAAATAGAGAGAATGGACTAAATTGCAAGTAGATTATCCTGTGAGGCACCAAGTTGTAATCATAAGGGCACTTCAGTATCTTCTTTTGAGACGTTCATATTCTTTTTTCTTTTATTTATTTTCGTAAGCGAGTACTCTTATATTGTAGGGGTCTAGACCAGAGTAATGGCCATCACTTTTGGTCTTCCATTTTATCACAAGCCTTCTGACATTTGTCGTCATCCAATATGAAACAGAAGGAAAAACAACATCCTCCACATAAGTTACATAACTAGGCTTGGGTTGCAAAAGATAGTTTGCCTACAATATTTCATGCTTTCAGATTCGAAAATTCGACAATATGCATCATATTCATCCCTACTTTTTGGTAGATCACAAACAAGAAAAAAAATCCTTGACCATGGCATTCACGAGAAGATCAACCATTGATTATAGTTCACCGTTGACAACAAAGCAGCAGAAATTTCATCAAGACATGGAAGAAAAGGTTTTAGTAATAAAACAAAAAATTTCCTTTACTTCGGCCAGTTGAAAGAAAATACCATCATATTCAAACTTGAGACAAGCGAAACTCCAAAACTGAACACAATACAACAGCCATCTCCCACAAAGGCGAAATTCGTACTAAATGAGCACAACAACAAAAAGAAAGAAAGAAAGGAAGGAAAAAACCATATACTAATAATAAAGAAATGGATATACTTCCATTAAGGAAAAAAAGACATGAGTCCTCTCCATCAATCCAAACACGGAAGAAAACGACAACACGTTCAAAATTGTCAACAACCAAAACCCACAAATGAACACCTCGCAACAGTGATCTCCCGTAAAAATCCATCATTTACTCAAAATCACATGCGCAAAAGACGAAATCATACAAACAAGCAACAGTGACCTCCGGAATAAAAAACAACTCGCAACAGTGATCTCCCGTAAAGAGCCATCATTTACCCCAAAAAAAAAACGCATGCGCAAAAGGCCTAATCATACAAACAAACAACACCAACGTCATGCCACGGAAAACCAAAGCGTGTTCAAACAGAGCACCAAAGACACACACGAAAAGAAACACCAAAGAAGATAATGGGAGGAAGTAAGGAAGGCAGTCCGCGTGACGGCGAGCCGCGTGACGAGGTAAGTAAGGAAGGAAGTCCACGTTACCCCAAGTAGCGGAGGAGCGTGAAGGCGAGCCGCGTGACGAGGAACGTCTCGGCGGCGGCGTGCTCCACCTCGCGCCGGAACGACGGGCGCCGGGTGATGACGGGTGTAGGAGAAGAGCCTCCGTTCCCGGAAGTGGAGAGGGACGAGAGGAACGAGTCGCTGACCAGGCGCCTCCGCCTGTGGTGGTGGCAGCCCACCCGGTCGGTGGAGGCGACTCGCGGGAGGAATGGCACGTCGACGGACGTATCGTCGTGCTCGGGAGAGGAGGATGGGGGCGAGGTCGCGGAGACTGCGGCCAACGGGTCCTCCGGCACCAGCATTGTAGAGGGAAGGGAGAGGAGGAGGAGGAGGAGGAGCGTGAGGAGGACTTTCAAGGAGAAGTGTGGAAAGGAGAGGACGGGAAAGGGCAAAGTGCAGGAGGGGAGTGGGACCCAGGGAGAGTAACTGGAGGGCCACGCTTCCATGTGGGGTGACCACATCGTGAGTCAGGTTGTGGTATACTCACAGGTCTTCGGGGCCCACCCGTGAGGTGGTAATCCCTCACTCTAGCAATTCGTAAATAAATTTATAATAAAAAAGTTGGGAATCACCATCTATTATACCCCAACCAATGTGTATTGTGCATAAATCCTTTTTTAATATATATATATATATTATGTGTGAAATTTATACATATAAATGCTAAAAAGAGGACATACTTTCCCTATATATATATATATTATGTGTGAAATTTATTTAATGTAAAATGCGGAGTAAAAGATAGAATCTCATAGAATCTGTTCATTTCACTGGTTATTTGATTCAATTATTAATATTATCTACATTCTCATACTATTTCCTTGTACGAAATCTTTATCAAATGGAACTTAATATAAAAACAATAAGTCAAAAACTAGAGTGTTCTATGTCAAACAAAGGCACAAAGATCCATGGAGCTTGGAACAATCCTTGTTGCTTACGTGATCTGAGTGCCATGAGATATAAGAGTTGCATTGCATCTAACAGGTCATATGATGTCAATTGTTCCAGTCAACGATCACAAATGAACTCTCCACCTTCGTCCTGGAGATAAAAAATATCGCACATGATTGTCATGTGCGAATTTCGACTCTTTTAGAACTTCGTTGCATGCGTCTCCAGTTAGAGTTATTGTTTACTTTTCACCGATCTTTACTTTAAAAGGCCACATCAAAATTTTCCTGTGCTAATAAAGTTTGCTTGCTTCCCAGTATTTTCGTGTAAATTCTTATTATTCCTTTTTCTATTCCAAGCATACATCCTGACATATCTACTCACTCACTGATTGGATGATCCAGGCATCTTCTTTAGTTTAGACAAAAACGTGGGCATGGAAAGAGAACATGAACGTGATCATGATAAGAAGCCAAAAGGATTAGCGGTGTCTTTTGTTTTGTTTCGTTATTTATAATAATTACCAATTACTATACAGGAAACTTGCATTAACAAGACAATCATATTTGTTCTTACAAATAGATCACACAATTGGTAACTGTGGGGGTGAAAACCCACTTCACACTTGCAATCTTGACGTTTCTAAATTCTTAGCTTACTGACAATTATAAGTGGTTTAACTGTTATGATGTAGTTGGTTAAAGAGAGTAGAACTCACATCTTACTTTCAAGTTCGAATCTCACGGAACGTAAGAAGAAAAAATATATATCTATTGATTTCAAAAAAAAAAAACAAATATAAGTAATTTAGTCTGTTAGAATTTGTGATTACATGACTTCGGATTCTAGTCCGGATTTCTATGGGAAACAAGCTAGAGTATTATCATTTTCTTTTAAAAAAAATCTTAACTTACTTTTGTTAACTATATACAGTACTTTACCTTCTTGAAAGCAAGTTCCTCTTTTCTAGAAATAATTTACTGAAAGCAAAAGTATGAATGGGACTAATGACAAATCTCCCTTCTGTTTTCTTTTGTCAGATGTTCTTGTCTCTTTAGTAAATAATTGTGTTGTGCCGAGTGGTGAAGGAGAAAACAAATACGAATGGATGGATGTCCACATCCCAAGCATCCAAAACCTCTCCCATAGATGAACTTCACATGAAACCTTAGCCTGGAGAGAAGAGAGAGGAGTTCTCTCTATTCAATTGGAGTCTAAAAGGGTTACACGAATGAACAAAAGAGGTTACATAATCTGTGCCTTAGCCTACTTAAATACTAGGGCACCTAAATGGTCTAATGACCAAACTAACCCTGAAACAAAGACAAAATTCAAGACATATTTACAACAATCTCCACCTTGTCTTGAATTACAAACTCTCCAAATCAAAAAACAAAATGACCCACAAAGAGTCAACAAATTCAAA
>JAMKQA010001719.1:0-18713 GCA_024699735.1 Posidonia australis | reverse complement strand
TTTAGTTTTAAGTGTAATTGGGTCAGAGTGGGCCAGTGTGGGTCTAATTGGGCTTAATGGGCTTGTGCGGGCCTAATGGGCTTGTGTGGGCTTGTGCGGGCCTAAGTGGGCTAGGATTTTGGTGGTTGCAACCAGAGCATCAACCGGAGTAACCTGCTGCCAAGTGACTTCAAAATCGGGGTGTCTACAGCACCCACACAAAAATCACGGCAAAATAGCGAGAAAACACAAGCCTAGATTATTAAAAACCGTAGTTCTCAAAAATCAATTCCAAAACATCATCTCTCTTTCTTTCTTTTTTTAAACGTTTGGAGTCTCTATCCAAAACCATGCCCATTTTCAAAAGCACATATTTCTTTTTCAATTTATGCATCTTTAAACCTTTTTATGCATTCTGAGAAATCCACATTCTTGGCCAGATCTAGCCTAAAACACAGGGCCTCACAGGACTCAAACAAAGGCATATACATTGGCTAGCAATTGGTTAAAACATGATCCTTATTTGTCACTAGAATCGGAGGATAAGGTACTAGTCACATTCTAGCTAAAACCATACGTTTATTCTCACTTTTCTTATTGTCGTTACCTTCATCAGAGGTAACCAAGCGCACAAGTAATAGGCGAGGACACCATTTCCCCTACCTCCCTGCACAGCCACGGTGAAGTTCATCGTGCGAGAGGACATCGTGCTGACCAACAAGCTTCAATTTTATCTCATATGTACGGGGATACGTCTTTTCCTAACATCCCATTGGTGACCCGAACACCTAAGTTCAAATATCTAAGCTCAGCTTACACTGTCTCAAAGTCGGTAACCACGGTCATATCTGACAATTGGTATCATGCCAATTTGCCAACACAACCCCTCGTGGTCCCACACTGGCAACCACGGTCGTATCTGACAATTGATTTCATTGGAGTATCATATTCCTATCACATTACTGACACAAACCCTTCGTGGCTCCAGAACACGTTATCATTTTCTTTTCAAAACTCTTAGGTTTTCTTTTAAAACCATTACACACTCTCTTTTCTTTGCAGAGGATGATTCCCATTTGGGTCCTAGGCTCAAAATCATATAAAACCATGCATTCATATTCATTATTGGGTCTCATGCGTAAAAACCACATTAAACCAAACATTTATCTATTTCCTTTTTCATTTTGAGGCCTTTGGTCCAAAACCATTTTCAAATTCATTTCTTTAGATTCCATATTCCTCTACGACATTTATATGGGGAAAACATCATTATTACATGCCCATTATTCATTCAAAACCATCTATTTCCATTTTTCATGCACTCTTATTCATATGGCCCAGTGGTCTTGTCTAACAGACAAAACCAGATTGACATACCGAACTGGGCATTAGACACCTAGAATAGTCGACCGAACTTAGTGTTCGATCGTCCAAAAATTCCCGATCGACCAAAATACCTTCGGTCAACCAAAATCCCTTGAAACGAAAAATCGAACATTTTCGATCTACCAAATTAGGGTCTCTAGTCGAAATCTGACAGCAAAACGGTATGCGGAATCCAATTCGACATACCGAATTGTCCGATCCCAAAATACATCATTGAGTCCTAACCATGTGTTTGCTGGAATTGGAACCTCCAGTAAAACCATCAAACACACACCAAAAGTTACACATTAAACATGAGGTGTAAACCTCTGAGTCCACTTTCAAACTCTTCAAACCATACACAAATCTATTAAGCATGCTTTCCATAATAAAATCTTAAAGACATGAAGCTCATTACATTGCTACTGTAGCATGTATCAAAAATTCAATCATAAATCCACAAAATTCACACAACCTAGAATGATCTCTACATATTCATGTTGTTCATCACATTTCCATTATTTCGACTATTTTTCCATGATTTTACATACTTTATTCATTATTTTCATGCATTTAGCCTTTTTTTCCAAAACAAAGGAAAAGAAGGAAGGGGCCGCGTACCTGGATTGGCACTCCGACGACATCCCCCACACTTTAACGAGCCTCGTCAGCCCCACAGTGAGCTTCAGATGTCCGCGACCAATGGCGAGATCCTCTCCCCTGATGGCGCCTACCAGGATTGCGTGCACCACTCTCCCCCCCTCCGGTTCTCTGGCTCAGTTCGTGCCTTCCACTCCAGCTCCTCTTAAGCCTCTCCGCCCCGGCCTCCTCCACGAATCCTGCCGATCACCGACCCACCCGGTCTAGTAAGGAGGAGACGAGACAAGACGACTACCATGTAGGGAGCATGGGTTGTGCAAGAGGAAGAAGATGGGCACGCGAATCGGGGAACACTATGCTCAGGCTGAGCAAGATCCAACATAGGTCCTTGTCACGTTCCAAATTTCCATAATAATCTAAAACAAATTAAATTACAGGAAATTAAAAGCGAAACAGATATATCGACTACCAGGAACCTATATGTGCAACTACGAAACTTCGAATCATATGCACTATGCTAAAACTTGCTTGCATGACTGCACCTGCAACCCAAAACCACGAAGAAAAAGCATGAGTGACAAAAGTCACCCAGCACGCACCCCATGAAAATGACGGAAAACAAATCTATATTAATTTTCTTTTAAATTTATTTCGCAAATCATTTTCTCTAAAATCCCACAAATCAAGCCTACAAGGCTAAAACCACAGCAAACGCGGCCCACACTGGCCAAAACAGCGAACAGGGCTCTACCATCCCAAAACCACAAATGAGGCCCTTAATGGCCAAAACCACACACAGTGAGTCAAGAAGCCCGATACTAGGCAATCAACTCTGGCCACAAGCAACCACCAGAGCGTACTGCACTGCCACGGTGAAGCCACTCTGTGCAGGAGCGATCATCGTTCCGTGATTCTCCCACCTAAAAAAACCTCACAAAGCCAACCCTTCTCTGGGAAGGCAGTCCTGTCTCTCAAGATGCTACCAGCTACAGGGCACGTGTCTCACCTGCACTGGCCATCACAGGGTAGGCCTCCTCACGGCATCCTCCACATAGTGCTCAGGAGGGAGTGTCATACCTCCACACCCAAGCCTCAGTACTCACAGCAGCATCAAAAGTATCATACCTCCCTGTCACACCACAAGACACCTTAACCCGTGGACCACAACTCTAGCCTCGAGATGACAGTCAGGGAGTCGCATACCTCCAAAACTTGATGCCTCAGTCTCAGGTATCTTGACTCCCGACCTCAACCAAAAAGACACGCCCGACCACTAGAGAATGTCGTCACATTCTCTGGTCCCGACAACACGGTTCCACGATGTCACAGCTCGTATTTCCAAAATAGGCCAACCCATCTCTTCAAAAACCATTTTCAAAACCATTTTATATCTTTAGAAACTCTTTCAAAAAATTGACAAAACGACACATTAGGTGTCTCACAAGACCACCAATGATGGCCCACGACCCCATCTCAAACGGGCAAAACAAACAATGCAGGAAACCAATGCATTCAGAATACATTTTCCAAAAATCCAGGAAAAACCTTCAAAAACTGTAGAATACTTAGGCTTTTCTAGAGAAGGGTGAATAGAGAATTTTTAAGTTGTAGTTCAATTTTACTTTTCTTTAGGCAAATTATCATAAAAGGAAGAAGCAATCACACAATGAAGATAAACAACAATAGAAAGTACTCAACGATTTATAGTGATTCAGCTAACCCCGACCTAGTCCACTCCTCAAGTTCTCCACTTGAGATTTCCACTTTTTCTTAATATCAAAAGTTTACAAGTAACAATTACCTTACTTGTGCCACAATTGGCGATCCCTTCTCCCACCTGGAGAAGAATTTAACTCAACTTGATTATAACAGTAGCTCTCACAATACTCTTATGATCTCCCAACACTTGCTAAGCTTGATGCAATGAGAACGGAAACATAAGATGGCTAGGGAGGATGCAAAGAATGGGATTTTAGCTTAAGACTTGCAACACTAGTAGTATGATAGCTGTGAATGCTTTTTCTGTGCTTTCTAAGGTGTCATTAGACCAAGATTTATAGTGTTAAACTTAGCTCTAATTGTATCTAACGACTAGAAAATCTTTTGCTAACTGACAGAAGATTCGGTACGCTGAAATTTTTTGGTCGACTGAAATCTACAACGGTCGAGCAATTCGGTATGCGGGATAAATTCGGTTGACCAAAACTATTTTAGCACCGCCTGTTCAGATACAGTTAGCTGTTTACCCTAATTTTATATTTATTTATATTTTTGGTATGCCGAAGGAATTCAGTATGCTATTTTAGGACTCAGCTCAATATATTTTTTTCAATGTTTTTAAAGGTATTCTATCTGGTATTCCTATTTTCTCTAAGATGATGACTTATGATGAGAGAGTCTTACATTCCTAGAAATTACATCAAGAAAAAAATAAAGAATTACATCAATTTATGTAATACAATGAAAATAACAATTTTGCCCATTGAGTCCTTCTTTCGCCTTTCTTCAAATCTTCAAGTTCTATTCACTAAAGTTTGCCATGTGCCTTGTATGCCTTGTCTTGTTTCTTCATGTCTGTCCTTGAGAGCATTCTTATACGATTGAAAATATTTATAAAGTCCATATTGTTATCATCAAAATAAATAGATAATATCATTTTTCAACAAAAATGCCCTGCTAGACACGCGCATGTGAACCGCGCGTTTGGCCCACTCCCCTGGCACTTTCGTCTGAACGCTAACAGAACCTGGACAAGGGCCAAAACCGTTGTCAGACCTGCGCATGTGACCCCCACAATTGGCCCATGCTCCTAATTTTCTGTCAGAATTCAGACGGCTTGTAGTAGGGCACTCAAAAATCGTCTGAAATGGGAATCAAGGGCGAACCCATCAAACAATCACCAAAAATTCCGAATAAAACATATATTGTAGACCCTCAAGTCTACTCCAAATCTCAACTAACAAAATTGAAATCCATATATCACACATTAAGATATAAATTCGCAAGCTTAGATGGGTCAAACGGACCCAAATCTAAACAACCAACATAAATACCTATAAATACCACATTAAATTCCCAAGAATTCCGAAACATTAAATTTAGCCTAGATTACATGCATCCTAGGTAATCCAACCATTTTACATGATTTCTACGCATTAAATTGCGGATACATACCTAAAATGAGCTCCGACGACCTAACGCGCCCTCTGACCAGCCACCGACCACCACCGGTGACCACGACGTCCATGGATGCTTCCTCGACCTCCAAAGCACCCACCCCGCCGATGACCAGCCCCACAAGGCCTCCACCTCTCTTACTCTCTCGTCGGCGTGCAAAACTGAGGAACAGGGAGAACGGGGTTGACAGGTGGGGAAAGAAAGGGGTGAGGGAAGGAGTGGGGTGAGGAGGAAGGGAAGGAGAGGTGTGCGCCCGAGGAGGACGAGAAAAAAGAAGAACGAGATAGACGACGAGCGACGGAGAAGGACGCGAGCGGGCTTATAAAGCCCTGCACACGTAGTAGTTGGACGCATGCTCACCTACATGTTCCAACCACCGGCACCCCACACGAGCTCATCGGCCACACCATCTAACCACTAGCCACAACAACCAGTCCATAATGCAGGCCCCACGTGGACCTACACATGGGCCCATAAGCATAGTGCCAACCACACACTGGAACTTTCAACCAGAAGCTGGCCCATGAGACCCAAGCCCAAAGTCAAAAAATCACACAAACGAGCTTCAAAACAGAAACACCTATCCAATAATAAATTCATTAAAATGTAAATAATTACAAAATAAATTTACGGGTGTTACAGTCCCACACACACGGGCACAATGCTAGAAACCACATAATTAGGGACTAGTGAACTCGGCCACACAGAGAGAGACACACACAACAATACCAGAATATCAAATTATCTATTAATAAACTATTTTCAAATATTATAATTAATTGCATGGTTTACATTTATTGGATAATTAAGCCCAGATGTCACAGTCTAAGACTTAGTATTCATTTTTGAAACTTTCTCCGTAACGAAAATATATTTATAAATTTTAAATTTAATCACAAGCTTACTTATTAAGTAAACTAAATTTAAAAATAAATATCTTCCATAATTTTGTAAAGGAAGTTAATTAGTTTTATAGATATTTTAGAATTAGTCCAAATTCGTAACTACTTATATATTTTTAGATTATCTTGACTTTTTAATATCATTTTGAATTAAATAAAGTTATAACATTTAAAAATGTGATTGCTCCCTTTAAATTTCGTTTTTGACCAACAAAAAATATATTATTTTAAAATAGACATCATCCACATTCTAGAATTTTTCTCAATTTGTTGCTATTTTTAAAAAGTCTATATATATATATATATATATAGATCTATATCTTAGATGATTATGTAATTACTTACAAGGGAAATCATAGAAATATTAATTATTATGGGAATAATATTAAAATAATTTATAAAAATCCCATATAATCTATTAAAGCCGAGGATGGCCAAATATTCCATGAGAGGCCTTTAGGATTGTCATCACCTATACAATAGGTGACGAGACACGTTGCCTGTTAGGGAGGCGACTAGACGTGTTGCATGTCCTATAGGTAATGATAAGGCTTTTTGTAATTTCCCTCCATGGTTTCTACATTAATCCCAATAGATGTATTAAAGGTCTAGAATAATCTTAAAATTTCCATAAAATCATAAAAACACTTTTTTATAGTTAAGATACTCAAGCTTGCCACTAGTTTATGTTTAACAAGCGTATTAATTCTACCACAACTAACAAACTTGTATAAAATAATGTTTAAGGTACTCAAACTTATCACTAGTTTGAGTTGAATGAAAGTGTTAGCTCAGCCACAGATAACAACCTCGCATTAAGTAATATTTTTAAATGGATTATGAAAAATCTAGAATATGTGTTACATATCCTTAGTTATGTGATTTAGGATACTTCAATGTTTCTTATTCTTAATTAACTCTTGGAAATGTGAAAATGAGAAACACACATGTGATGTGACAAACACACATGAAAACCAAAACAAGGAAAACAAACTCACATGTGAGTGACCTTTAAGTCACCCACTACACGCCTAATCACAAAAAATCATGAGAAAACTCTAATCTCTATTAATAATAAAACCATTTCACAAAACTCTGGAATCCTTATCCAAATCATGCCTTTTTCAATTAACTTCCTTTTTTGTCAAATCTCATGCATTTTCCAAATTAGTTATGCATTCAAGAAACCACAATATCATCCAGATCCAATGTAAAACACAAGGCTCAAAACTCAAGCAAACATTGGTTGACAACTGGCTCAAATCATCATTTTTAAATTATTTTTAATTCAGCTAGAAGCTAGCTAAAACCTCTGAGTCAAAACTCAAAGTTTGATTCTAGCTCAAAACCACATACACATTTCACAATCATTTTCAATATTATCATGTTGATCAGAGGCAACCAAGAACACAAGCAGTCAGTGAGGTCGCAATCCCTATCCTACTGTAGTATCACGGTGAAGTTCCTTGTGTGAAAAGACACTGCCACGGCCAACAA
Organism: Posidonia australis; assembly: GCA_024699735.1. Lineage (NCBI taxonomy): Eukaryota > Viridiplantae > Streptophyta > Magnoliopsida > Alismatales > Posidoniaceae > Posidonia > Posidonia australis. The sequence continues at coordinate 11,193 of JAMKQA010001719.1, read as the reverse complement.
ACCTTAACATTTTTAATTTTCATCATTTATGCACGAGAATACGTCTTTTTCTAACGTCTCATTAGTGTCCGGACGCCCAAGTTCACACTCCTATGCCTAGCCAACACAGTCTCATATGAGGTAATCCAGTCTTTTCAACTGTCCCAAACCTCAATAACCACAGTCGTATCAGATAACAGGTTCCATCAGAGTTTCATACTCCTGATAGATTGTCGACACCAAACTCACGTGGATCCAGAACAACACTAAATCCACTTTTCAAAACATGCTGTTTTTCTCAAAAATTATCTTGTAAAATCCTGTGATTACAGGAAACATTATTTCCATAAAAGAACCTCATTTCATATACATGGGACATATGCCCAAAAGTCACATCAAATCATTCATTTTTTTTATCACAGAAATCATTACTACAATCCATTATTTCATTTATGTGAAATACACTTAAACACATGTCAAATAATCATATTAAATATTAATTTATTCACATTTAAAACCTTCAACCATAAAGGCCAGGGTAATGAGACTTCATCCAAGTGAACCAAAAATGTGATAAACCATTCTTTTGATTTGTAACCAAAAATGTGATAAACCATTCTTTTGATTTGTAACGCTCTAACCCAAGTACGTTACCTAAATCACAATATTATAAGTAGTTACACTAATTACAGTAATAATTAAATAACTGTAACTAAGACTCACCTCTAGGAACAATGTGCGGCTAGTAGCTCCTACTCAGGTACCGAAACTAGACTACACTCCAATCTGCACCAGAAAATCAAACAAAGTACGCGTGAGTGGCATCTAAGTCACCCAGTACACGCCCCAAACACTCTTACACACAACAAAACCCAGCAAAAACCACAAAACACAGCTTTCGATTTATAAAACATGATTTTCTTTTGAAAATCCATTTCAAACATCGTTTTCCTTTTCCTTTAAAACACTTGGAAATCTGTTTTCAAAACATGCCTTTTCCAAAAATCAAATTCACTTTTTCAATGTTTGGGATTTCTTCCCAAAACCATTCTCTTTCCTAAAACTCATATTTCTTTCTTTTTATGCATTTTTAAAATATTCTCATATCTCAAGAAATCCATATTCATGACCAAGTCCAGCCTAAAACCTAATGCCTAACAGGACTCAAAACCAAAACCACAAACATTGGTTGGCAACTAGTTAAACCACAATTCTTATTTATTTCTAGGATTTAAGGACCAAATACAAGTCTAATCCTAGTCAAACTACATTTCATTTTCACAAATCCATACACTTTTCTTATTAATTTCCAATTTTCTTATTGATGTTATCTTGATCAGGGGTAACTAGGCACACAAGCAGTAGGTGAGGACACCATTTCTCCTACCTCCCTACACTGCCGCAGTGAAGTTACCCATGCGGGAGGACATCGCTCCAGCCAACAGGCCTCAATTCCATTTTTTTTGTATGCACAGGGATGCATCCCTTTCTTGACACCCCATCGGTGACTCAAACAACTAGGTTCATTAACCCAGGTTTAGCCTACATCGTCTCGGCATCCAAAGTCATGCCAGACGATTGGTTTCGTTCCATGTTTCTAACACCCCAAACTCGTGGATCGTCACTGGCAACCACGGTCGTATCTGACAATTGGCCTATTAGAGTCTCATACTCCCACCACATTGCCGCCACCAACCGCTATTGCTCTAGAATAGATTATTATTTTCTTTTCCAATACTCTTAGGTTTTCTCTTTAAAACCATTTTCATCTTATCATTTCATTGCAGGAATCTTTTTTGTGCAACACAAGACCCTCTACTGGGATCCCCACTCAAAATGTTTCCAAAAACATGTATTTAAAACCATAAATTGGGTCTCATGCCCAAAAACCACACTAAACCACACATTTAATCACTTTTATTCATTTTTAGGGCTTCAAATCCAAAACCATTTCCAAATTCACATATTTGAATTCTATATTCCTCCATGACATTTACATGGGGAAAACACCATTCACATATCCTCATTACCCATTTAAAACCAATTATTTCCATTTTTCATACTCATCTTTTCATATGGACCAGGGGATAAGATCGGCAGACCGAAATCTTATTCGGTATACCAAAACCGCATGTTTTGGTCGGTCGGGTGTCTTTGGTCTACTGAAACCGGGGACCCAGAGGCATACTGACAAGAAATCGGTATGCTGAAATCCCCGTGTCTAGTATACTTCTCCTGTTCTCAACCCAAACGTTCGTCGAAATTGGGACCTTCGATGAACCCAACAAACATACATCATAAAACACTAATAAAACTAAGGTGTAGACCCTTGAGTCTACTTCAAAACCCCTCAAACCATTCATCATTTCATTAAGCATGCTATTCACAATAAAATCATGAAGGCATAAGGCTCATTTTGAAATACTGTAGCATGCCTACCTAAAACTCGTTTAAATCCACAAAAATTCATCCTAACCTCATGATCTCTACATAAATATATCGTACAATCCATTCCACACATTACTATCATTTTTTCATGATTTATCATGTTTTATTCATCATTTTCATGCAATTTTCACCATTAAGCTAACAATGCAAAACATAAGAGAAGGAGGGGTCGCATACCTCAGGCAGTGCTTTGGCGAGCTCCCAGACACCCCAACAAAGCTTTTCCCACTGGCAATCCACAGAGACAAAGCTCTCCTCCTCTGGCTCGCGCACCACCCATTCTTTCTCTCTTTCTCATTTGACTTCCTCCCTTCCATTTCCTCCTCCCTCTTTATCTCCTCCTCCTCTCGCGTCGCACCAGCCACCAATCCCATCAACCTCGCGTTGGAGGGGACGGGAGGGCACAAGCTCTGTCTCTGTGGTGGCATGGGTTGGAGAGAAGACGAAGAAAACGATGGGAATTCGTGAGGGAGAGAGAGAAAAAGGAAAGAAACAAAAGGAAAAAAATAAAAACGCAAACCGAGGTAACTGTGCATTCTCAGATCGGACCTCACATTGGTTCCACAGTACAAATTAGTGCACTGAAAGCCAACAAACCACCTCACACACAAGAAACAACTGATTATCTATTAATAAACCATTTATATAATATTACAATTAATTACATGATTTACAATTAAAATGGATAATCCGGCCCAGGTGTCACATGATTTTACATAGCAAAGGTATTAAGAAAACCCTAATTTTGAAAATAACTGAACACAAAATTTGCTATAAAGGAACTAAAAAAGGGCACATCAAATGGACCTCAAAATTTTAGAGATTTTATGGAGTGCTAGATCACACAAATATCTATCCAAGTAAACTTATTTTGCTCAAATATGATATGAAATTACGTTTAAAACATCATGTTAATACAGTATGAATCAGACCACAAAACAGGACATACAAATCATCTCACAATTTTCATCCAAAAACCCAATCGATCCATCCACAAAAATTACGAGATAATTATGAGGTGTAGACACTTAAGTCTACTTCAAATAGACGTAGCTCCGGAGGTGTGCTTTGGCTTCAGAAGGTTCGGATCTCTATGGGTCTGAAATATCTCATGGGGAGTTGGACATGGAGGAGGAACTATGACTCTCTCTCTCTCAGAGTCTCTCTTCTGGGGTTTCTAAGGTGGCTCCTAAGGTTTTTAAAGTGCCTCCCATAAACTCTTGACCTAGAAGTCCTTTTAAAGAGTTTGGGTGCACCAGATCTCATTAAGGACTAGTGGGAGGTCAAGGGCCATGATTAAAAACATTTATATCATTTTAGTTGTCATCGCCTATATGGCCTACAATAGAATCATTGCGTCACCGCTAGTACAAGCGACGAGGTTGTAGATTCCATATTGGCTCGACGTTGTGAATCAACATCTAAAAGGCAACGATATTTTCTATGTCAACTAGTCGCTGCTTGCACATGCGTCGAACAACTAAAAAGGTAAAATTTATAAAATTAAGATCCCAAAATATTCTCATATGAATCTATTGGTAAATAGCGACCAAGTCAATGATTTAAAATCATCCGCACAATAGAAATATTTTAAATAAATTCTAAATTCAATTTAAACTTAAAATGTCAAGTAAATCAAATTTGAAAATTTAAAATCTTGTTCAATTACGAAAATATCAATTAAAATCAAGGATATATATGATTTAATTTAGATTGACAATCATTCAGATATTTTGAATTTTTATCTTTATTTTCAAGCATTATCTGGAATTAAATATAATTATAAAATTAAAAATGTGATAACTTATCATAAAAATCTCATTTTAAATAAAAATAAAAATAAATAATATTAATTATGAATTCATCCATATTTCAATTATTTTCCTGAATGAATTGGTATTTATAAAGATTTATATAATATGCATATATATTTAAGTCTTAGAAAATTGTAGAAATTATAACAATTATGGAAAAAAATCATGAGAGAGAATGTGTAACACCCCCAAGCTAGGTGCTACAGAAACTAAGCTACTACACTAGGGTTAATGCACTAATAAAAGAAATTTAACCATGACTATCCAGGACCTGTGTGTACGGCTAGTGACTCTTGTCTCCGAACATCGAACTAGACTGCACCCTAATTGGCACCTGAAAACAAAACAAGGCAAAAACACACGTGAGTGACTTCAAAGTGACCCAATACGTGCAACCCAAAATAACGGAAATAAAACTTGGAAAATCAACAATATAGGCTTTTAAAGGAAATTTGCATGCTCTTATTATGAATTTCCACAAAGTTCCTAATCTAGGTTCCCCTCTAGAACCAAAACTCTGGGTAAAACTCTTATTAAGTTTTGGAAATTCTTTTCTGGGAAAACTCAGTATATCATGCTCTTTTAAAACCATTCATTCTGTTCCAAAATTCATGAACTAATCTAATACATTTCTGGAAAACCTCATTGGGATTAGACTCTAGCCTAAAACAAAATCTCAAATCTGACCTGTAGACACCCCGATTTTGAGGCTGCTCGTAGGCGAACTCTCCAGAAGATGTTGCATTGGATACGGCAAGCCTAGCCTCATTTGATCTTTATCTGGCATCTTGGTTACCCTAAGCCTATAACAAACTCTTGGTCCGATTAACAATTCAGGCAGCTAGATGTGGAGCACTATCATGGCGCACCAAGATGGAGCACCATGATGGTGCACCAATGTAGAGCACCAAGCTGGCGCACCAATGTGGAGCACCAAGCTGGCGCACAGCTACTTTTCTGGGTGCTGGCAGTTGGCTGTCCATCTTCTATGCTTGTAACCTTCACTTGCGAAGATTCCTCTATGAATCTACGCATGACTGTTGGTATCCAAGGCTTTTGGCATCCCAAGACTCCACAACTTCATCTCCTTTAAAAGCAACCCATGAGCAATACGTTTGTCGCTCTTAGCAATTCACCATCTCCTAGCAACCAGCACATCTACTTCCTGAGCACTCCTTTTGCATCCCTGAGCACCCCTAGCTGTGTCCAAAGCACCATGGAGAAGAGACCTTGAGCCACTAAAGGAGAACACACCATAGGTAAGTTCCTTTACACATGGGCTTACATGATGTTTTGAATAAAGATTACACTGCAACTAGGCTGATATTAAGTCCGTATGTTGATGTTTCTTTGCACCTTTTATTTAAATTGGGTGTTTATGATGCTCCTTTATATGTTCATTGCTTGTTTACCATGACGATTTCTTGCATTGTATGATCTTTTTGAGCAATGTATCATAGTCCTATGAAATCACTAGCCATGGAACATGAGCTGTGATGCATCTCCTTTGCATGCTTTATCATTTCCCCAAGTTCATAGGTCAGTCAAATCACTACATGAATCATAAAATCCTCCATAGGTAGTTGCAGTCCTTGTCAATCCATGAATATGCATAGATAGGGAGAGAGTGATGTGAATGTTTTGGACATAATTATTTAGTATGATTATGTTCCCTGGCATTTAAACTACGATTTGAATAGTCATTAGTGTAATTACTAGCATACATCCAATCCAGGCTCTGAAATCAGACTGCAGTCTGTAACAGAGTATCTAGAGTGCACCAACCTGGCACACCAGGTTGGAGCACATATCTGGCACACCATCCTGGCGCACCAGGCTAGCGCACCAGTCTGGTCACAGGATGCAAACAATAGATTCGCATCATGATTTGCATGCCTTTCTGTTTGTTTTTGGACTCTCATCTTTCTGATGTTTGATCTCAGATATACCATGTTCATTCCTGCACAGTTTCATCATATAATAACACTGTCTGCATTAGTTTTGTATCTAGTGAATTTGGCTTGCCACTAGGGTCTGGTAAACTGGTTGCCAGTCTGGACTTTTGTCTAGAGATGTCTTTTGCACCAGTCCATGATCTAGACCCAGGTAGCATAGCTGGGGTTCATTGGTTTTTATCAATATAAGAGTTTTGTGGTCTTGTGTGAGGCTTATTGCCCTTGAGTGCAACACCCACGCCATGGTGTCTTGGTCTCATTCTTTCTTTCATGGCTTTATGGGAAAGAGATAAATCCATATGTGATCAGGTTTTCTAGAGGTCTAGGGTGCATATTCAGGAGGTCTTAAGCATGTTTGCAAGGTTTTATATCGCATAGCATATCAATCTAGTTCACTGTTTGCTTTTGTGATTTCTAGATCTCACTTCAGTGGCACACATTTCTAGCACACCTTAGTGGAGCACATAGGTGGCGCACCAGACTGGAGCAACAATCTGGCACACCAAACAGGCGCACCTGCCTATTTCAGTGCACCAACAATGGCTTTTGGCATGATATTTAATGTGGTTCCTGACTTGGTTTGCTTCTGGTTTTCTTTGGGTGCTCTCTTGGACATATCAGGGTGGCTCCAGTCAGATTTCATACTCACTTATGCATGATAGCTTAGGTTTTGCATGTAGAAAGGCGAGGACGTTAGTCACTCGATATTATTGAATCTATGGTTGTTTCCGTGCCATAGCTTTGCATCGATATTCGATCCATGACTTGAGTGATCTTTCAGAGCATTAGGACACATCCGATAGTCCCTCTACCCATGTTTAGCATAAGACACCACCTGCATATAGCGTCGCATTGCATGTTGCCCTTGGGCATACAGAAATAGACTGAAAAGCCAACATTTCCATATAAGTAAACGAGAAACCCATGAAAGACTAACTTTTCGGGCGCACGAGAATGCCTAATACCTTCATCGTGCGTAATAGAGATCCCTACCCATTTTTTGGTTCATGATTGACCTTTTCCATTGGTTTTATTGCATAGTTTTAATGTTTTAAAACAGATTTCCTCATTTCCCGTTTTAAAAGTAGACTAGGTGGCGACTCCCGCATTTTATCACAGTTTTTATTATTTTTGCCACGACTTCACCAGTCCTCACGTATTTGGCCTTCTGTGCCACGCACGAGCCTCGCGCGGGCATGGTTACAGGAACTGGCGACTCCACTGGTTTTTTCGTTTACTTTGTTTAATAAATGTGCAAGTAAAAGACTTAAAGCATATTTTGCATTCATCATATAGGACATGCATCTTCTCATCTCTTGAGTCCACCTATGTAGTTTGCGAAAGACATTTCCCAGTTTCTCGTTCAATGGCTTTGGCGTGGGATGAGATATCGATATGTCCCCCCTGTCCGAGGTCGTGTCGGTGTTAGTAGAGGGTACAACTTACTACTTTGGCAGTGGACGTGGCCCCGAACGCATCACTTGTGCACTGCTTAAGCTTTGGCTAGGATTTAGAACGGGAGTCTTTACTTTGTAACATTGAGTCGGTGACCCATTTACCCTTGTTTGAACCCAGAGTAGATGGCTTGTTAGGACACCCCCAGATTGTGAGAGAGCGCATGCTAAATGCATTCATGCATCTGCATTCATACCATCAGAAGCACTGCATCTTTTCTAAATCGTTTCCTGTTTTTGCAACACCATAGAGTACCGATCAATGTGCAAGTCCTTAGCCAAAGCTCGAGGTTTTTTCCTTAACAGACACATGACGCGACCTGGTTTTCGACCACATCTCTCGAGTTATCCGTCACTTTTGACGATAGCTCATCCTAGGATTCACCCTCTTGTTCCCACCGACAATCCGATCTGTACCCGCTCTCGATCCGCCATGGCCCAGCAAACCAGGGAGCCTCTTTCCTCTGCTGTCCAAGTGGAGGTCCCGATTTCAGTGTACCCATCCTTCGTATCTGTCTCGGTTATCACTGTTGCCGCCACTTTTGCCAAAGCATCCAGAGGACCTCGGCCATCCCAGTATCTCGTCCTAGTGGCTACGCAACCTTCGGGACCATCACCTTGGTCATCTTCTGCTTTTGAGGCCCCAGCTGTTGAGTTTGTCCCCATGACCTTCCCTCAGACTCCTTTCATTGCTCCTCAAGACTATGTGTTTTCAAGCCCCCTTCTGATTGCGGCAGTTTCTATAGTAGCTTCTCTCCAGTTTGTTCAGCTAGGTTCTCAACTTCCTGACTCCTCTACCCGTTTTTTGCCTCCATCTTTTGGAGCCACGAGTGACGATCCCGTGACCGCCCAACAATTGCAGGGATTGGCATAGGCGCTCTAGCCTTTTTCAAGTTTGTCCTTCCCGACTCCCGAGCTGCCTTTGCAACCAACCCTTGGTCCACAAATTGCACCCACTACACCACCCCCACAGCAGTCGCCGTAACTTGCTTCCCTTGCAATAGGGGCGTCGACATTGCCTTCTGCGTCACCGCCACAGCACCTTGCTTAGCATGTATCTCTGTTGTCTGGTGGCCAGCCTTCTAGGCTGGCGGGAGCACAACTCGCCATGAGTGTAGTTCCAGGGGCCATTGCGGTCCAACAGCTCTTGCTACCGCATTCTGCACCTCCCTAGCACCACCCCCTGCATTATCTTCACCCATGTACCAGACGCAAGCTTCGTCTTTTATACCTCAGCCCACAACACCTATGCACGGGTACACTTGCCATCTTGCCGTAGCACCAAACAGAGGAATGATGGATCCGAAGGAGCCTTTAGGGCAACCCATACGGTGTATGTGGCACCTGCATTGGCTGCACAATCTGCTACTGCAGTAACTTCGGGCGCTCTCCTTGCGAGGGTGGATGACTTGGAGCGAACACTCCGACAAGTGTAGGGCGGGGACAACCAGTCTTACAAATTCTAGGACCTTTGTTATTTTCTAGTGGCGACTCTCCCTCTAAACTTTCATATCCCGGAGTTCGAAAAATATAATGGTAAGGGCTGCCCAATTTCACACCTCATAGCCTATTACGGAGACCTCATCCAGCTCCAAGCTGACGAGAGGTTGCTAATCCACCTGTTCCATAAGAGTCTTACGGGGCACGCGTTGAAATGGTTCACCTCCCATGACATGGCCTCTGTGACCATGCCGATGGAACCCCTAGGCGCGGTTCACCACACCTTACTCCGGTGTGCGGAAACACACAGGGAGGTCCGATACAGTCACGGCGATAATGCAAAAGGATAAGGAAAGGACACCAAAGGGAACCATCCATGAAATATGATTAGGTCCGATACAGTTTGATTTTCAGACCCAGACCCGGACCCAGACCCATGAAATATGATGGGTCTGGGTCTGGGTATAGGTAGACCCGACCCATACCCGTTGCCACCCCTAAGCACAACAAAAGCACATGCCATGTTTACGCCTTTTGCTAGACTTTTGTATGCTATAATTGTGTGTTTTCCCTTCTTTCTTTTTAAATTTGCCACGATTAGGAGAGTAAAGACTTGTTTACCTCCCTATCTGGTTAAAATAAAACACAAAAATTCTGATGAACAATTAAATAAGGCGAACCTGGAGACAATTGCTCATGAATTCCCTCTGGTTAAAACACACAAACTCAGTGGAACAATTAATAAGGCTTAACTAGAGACGAATGATCACAATCCCCTCTGGTCTAATAAAATGCAAGTAAAAGACACAAAAGCATATCGCATGAATGATCATTTTAGAAAGCTTGCATCTTCTCCTCTCGGTCTACCCACAGTTTGCGAAGGACAATCCTAGCAGGCCGTTCTGTAGCTTTGGCGTAGGACGTGTTGCTAGTTTGTCCCCCCTTGTCCGGGGTCTTGTCGGTGCTAGTAGAGGGTACAGCTCTATGCTACTGCAGCAGACGAGGCCACCAACGCACCACTCGTTCACTGCCTGCACTTTGGCCAGGATTTAGAGCGGGGACCTTACTTTCTGACCTGAGTCAAAACCCAAACCCATGAGTGCGTCCCATGTGGTCAACCCCATATGGGACATACATGGTGAGAGAGTGCATTTTAGGACATTCATTTGCATTGTGTGTCATGGCACGCCACCATAATAACTTGCATTTGTCTTTGCGTCGTTGTCCAGGTTCTTATACCTGTTTCTGTTACCTATTTTCTCAGGTACTTTGCTGCGAGGTCCTCAGCCAGGAGCTCGGGTGTCTCCGTCGCGGGCGGCTTCCTGTGGTTGTGTTCTCTTGTCTTTTCTGAGCTATTGGTCACTTGTTGACTGTAGTTCATCTTAGAGCTCGTGCGTTTGTCCTCTTCTGCAGCTCTTTTATTTCGCTTGCGGGTAGTCATGGCCCCGCAAACCCACAAGCCACTGGTTATTGTTCTGAAGGGGGTCCCACACTTGGGTCCTCCTTCTCTCACTTTAGTTGTTTCTCCTTCCCTCTGTGCATGCCGATCTGGGGATCATGGGGGATCCTTACCTCCTCTTCCGGGACAATGGCAAATACAAGTTCGTCTAGGGCCCGTCACTGATTCAACCACGGTGACTACCACGCGGGTCCCAGAAGTTCTACCATCTGCACCCCTTTCCTCGGGCCCTCCTGTTTCAGGAGTTCAAGGAGTTACGGATTCATCTATTTTAGGGTCTGTTCCTGTTCCACTCATGCCTTCTGACCTATCTTTTGGTAGGTCCTCGGCCACGCAGGCTCAGTACTGGAGGGCAATGGCCCGAGAGTTCGAGCGCATGGCCAATTCTCTTGATCAAGTTGAGGGTCCTCCTCCATCAACCTCTAAGGTTCCAGTGCAGACCACTATAGTATTGCAGGCTCACCCCACTACTTTAACGCCCATACCATCGCCTCAGCATCCCACTGCTCCGGCGATGGGGGCGTTATCTCTGCCTCCTGCACCACAATTGCATTATTCACAGCATGCGTCACAGTCACCTAGGAGTCAACCCATTCGTTGCGCGAGAGTACAGCATTTCTCGAGTCCGTCACCCGGAGTTGTCC
>JAMKQA010001717.1:0-22428 GCA_024699735.1 Posidonia australis | reverse complement strand
ACTATATGCACTACGCTAACTCCCTGCATGCCTGCACCTGCAAACCAAAAACACGAGGAAAACGCATGAGTGACAAAAGTCACCTAGTATGCACCCCAAGAAAAAACCACGAAAAACAAAACTATAATCAATTTTCCTTTTAAATTCATTTCGCAAACCCTTTTCTCAAAACCTCTTAAACCAGGCCCACACCGGTCAAAACCACAACCAAAGCTCTACTAGCCCAAAGCCACAAATAAAGGCCCTCAATGGCCAAAACCACACATAATGAGTCAGGAAGCTCAACACCAGGCAACCTAACTCTGGCTACACGTAGTCCGTCAAGGAGCGGCCACAGTGTTTTGTACTGCCACGGTGATAGTCACCTTGTGCAGGAGCGTTCATCGTCCCACGATTCTCCCTCTCTAGAGAACCCTTAAAAGCCAACCCCTCCCTGGGAAGGCTGTCCTGTCTCTCAAGATGCTACCAACTACGTGGTATGTGTCCCACCTACACTGGCCACCACAGGGTACACCTCCTCACGACGTCCTCCACACACGGTGCTCAGGAGGGAATGTCATACCTCCACACCCGACGACACCCGAGTCTCAGTGCTCATAGCGACAGCAGGAGTATCATACCTCCCCGTCATGCCACAAGACACCTCAACTCGCGAACCTCAACCCTAGCCTTGAGACGACAATCAAGGAGTCTCATACCTCCAGGACTTGACACCCCTCAGCCTCAGGTATCTCGGCCCCGACCTCAACCAGGGAGTCGCACCCGACCACCCGAGAATGTCGTCACATTCCTTGGTCCCGATGACACGGTCCCACACTGTCTCGGCCCCCACATAGAAAACCAAGAAAACATTTTCCAAAATAGGCCAACTATTTCTTAGAAATCCACTTTCCAAAATTATTTTCATATCTTTGAAAACTCTTCCAAAACCTCGGCAAAACAGCGCATTAGGGGTCCTAGGAGACCACCACTGACGGCCCACAATCCCTCTCAATAGGACAAAACAGACCATTCCAGAAAACCCCCAGAAATCAGATTTTACAAACATATTTGGGCCCAAATTTGACATGCCGAAAACAGGTTCGGTATGCCGAAAATCCCTGGTTCAGTAGCCCGATCTAGATCGATCGACCAAATCAAGTCAATGGTCAACACTTAGGCCAAATTCGGTATACCGAAAATGGTTCAGTCGACCGAAATCCACTGATTCGATCAACTGTCCAAAATCGGAAGACCGAACTTCGACTAGAGGACCAAATTGACAGAAAAACGGTATACCAAAATAGTTCAGTATGCCGAATTCTACGAAAAAAATAAAAAATGGTCCAAACCCTACTGTCCGAAATCGTCCCAATTGAGACCTCCGATCGGACCCTCTAAACAAACACCAAAAATCTTGCATAAAATATAAGATGTAGACCCTTGAGTCTACTCCAAATCCCAATAAACAAAACTAAAATCCATTCACTATGCATCAAGATATAAAATCGCAAAGGCAGAAGGGTCAAAAGAACCTAAAACGCAACTACCAGCATAAATGTCCATAAATTCTCAATAAATCACAATAAATTCTAGGAATGTAAATTTACCTAGATTCCATGCAATTCTATTAATTTCTACCATTTTCATACTCTCTATTACATGAGGTGAAGATGTGTACCTGAGAATGCGCTCCGGCGATTCTCCGACCAATTCCGGCGACCACGACGCAACCACAGCCATGAGAGCACTCCACTAAAGCTCCACACCCCACCACGAGCCACTGCACACCGCTGTCGGCCCTCGAGCACACCAAGCGGAGAGGAGGTTGCAGGGGAGGAGAGAACAGGGGAGGGAGGGTGAAAGAGAGAAAGAAGGAGACGGGAAAGGATGTGGGGTGAGATGGAGGGGGAGGGGGAGGGGGAGGGGAAAATGAGGGGAGGAAAGGAAAGGGAGATGGTGTGCTCGGGACAGAGGGAAAAGCACAGGGAAGAGAAGGAGACTTGGGTCGTGCATGGCGGAGACCTCTGGCTTAAAAAGCCACGCAGAAAGAGTAGGTGGTCGCGTGCATGCCAACCTTCCCCTCAACTACTAGCCTCGCCAACCACCCACCACAACCATGAGGCCAACTGCAAGCCTCAACCACTAACTCACAACGTGGCCCGACACAGACCCACACTCGGGCTCCACACACACAGTGCCACAATGTACAGTGCCAACCATGCACAGAGACATGCAAATAGAAGCTGGCCCACGAGTCCTAAGTCCAAAAGCATAAATCCACACAACAGGCCTCGGAACAGTAACACCCGTTCAGGAATAAAATTCATAAAATGTAAATAATTACAAAATGAATTTTTCGGGTGTTACAGAGCTACTAGCTGCACATTGTTCCTGAAGATGAGCCTTAGTTAGTTGCAGTTATTTATCTAATGCTGTAATTATTGTTATTACTTGTGATACTAAGATTTAGGTAGCATACTCAAGTTAAGGGCGTTACACTCTCCCTCTCCCATGTGCCAAAGAAGAAGAAGAGGAAGGAATGGGGGTGGGGCCCAGGAGAGAAAAGAAAGAAAAGAAAGAAGGAAAGGAAAGAAAGGAAGCTGCAAGCAGGAAACCAGATCATGTGACCTTTCACGTCCACGTGACTCGTGCAAACCGAGATCTGCCATCAAAGCACATAGCGAACCCTCAAAACCCCCACAAGGGTCAGCACAACACTCGAACCACACCACACCAAAAAAACTAGAAACCCACTAATTCAGGCGTAAGACACTACGAAAGCAAGAAGTTCAAGGAATGGATGTCAATATTGCTCGGTTATCCAAATATTTCCATTTGAAAATATAGAGCAAGAAGTTCTAATAATAAGCATGTAATATGAACATTGAGCTTAAAGTTTGGTTGATCTCGATTGCCAAAAGGAACACAAGAAATCATGAGGTTTGATAAGTCAAGTTAGCAACACTTCATTGCATGATTGCAACACTTTCATAATTTCCATAAAGCATTGTAAATTCAGGGCCATAAACAAATTCACGTTGGAAAAGTCAAATGGATGGTTCAATGGTTCATGCTTACATGAAAAAACATATTAGAGAAATTAATCCTTGTCTAGTGTCATGAAACAAATAAGTTTGGCTCATAGGGAAAACCCAAGAACTAGTGAATATGTATAAAACATATTTCCAGCTTCTGCACAACCATCATTTTAGAATATCATGAACAGTGGTGTGGCATACATTTCTTTTTTTTTATAAGCAACAGAAAGAAGTGGATCCTCTAAAATTATCAAAAACATTTTTAGGCATTTAGTACAAAATGTAGGTCAAGCTAGCCATGGGAGTCTGTCTTTTCTATAGTCCTTGGCATGTAGTGTTGCATTGTTGGCTATGGGAGGCATGCTCGCTTAATTTGTATGTGATCTTCTCCCAAGGGATAACATGCCAAGAACGGTAACCAGAAAGGAGAGTTTGTTTCTATCGAGTAAGGAAGGTTTTCGCAATAACATCGTGGTCAGTTAAGGTGTTCTGTACATTAATTATTGTGTACTATTAAGGAATGACAAATTTTTCTTATCTTCTATTATTTTTCTCATCTTAATAATCAGTGACAAACTTTTCTTATCTTCAATTATTTTTCAATTAGTATGATTTATTCCAGGGTTAAGGAATGCAAGATTAACAACTTTGTTAATAGTTGTTGACGGAAATCAGATTTTGTATAACTGTTATTAAGTTGAGCATAAACATGGACGAGAACTAAAGTTCAAATTCTGGGAAGGAAATTCATTGATCTATCAACTTGTTTCTTCAAATTCTAAATGAATGTAAAATTTCCCCTATCATAGATGATTTGAAGGATCAAGCCTCTTTCCAATCTCCTTCTTGCTCACACGCCATATCTTCTATTCATTTGTGAGCTTCTTATATCTAAACTTCTAAGAGTATTCTCCAAAAGTGAAAGTCAAAATGGATAAACTTTTGCCATTAAAATCTGAAAATCTTACAAGAGCTCCAATGCATATGAACAAAAAAAGGAATCTTTCTTTACCCCAAACATTAGAAACCAAAAAAATTCCAATACCTAAGGTTGAAGTCTGAGAAAATGGAATGAGACCAGCCTTGCCAAAATCAGAGTACAAGAATTCACAACCAAGCTCTTCCCCATCCCAACAAACCCAACAAGTAGAATCGTCGCAACCTGAGGTAGATTGACCTCTTGCTTCGAAACCCAACCTGTGGGTACCCCAAAGGTCGCCAAAGTGGTAGGAGATGAGCTTGTGGTGGAGGTCGTCGAGAGACTCAGTGAGAGAGAGTATGAGGCGGCAGCGAGCAATGATGCAGTGAGAGAGAGAGACGAGGATCGGAGGTGGCAAGTGGAGACATAGTGAGAGGAAGAGACGAGGATTGGAGGTGGCAGCAAGCAAGAAGTAGCAGTGAGCAAGAGCCAACGATGAGCGACAAGCGAGAGCCGATGATGAGCGGCGATCAGAGCAGAAGTAGCGGCAAGCGAGAGACGAGGGGGAGAGACACATGTGAGAAGGATAAAAAGGGGGAAAATAGCTCGTAGATGGAAATTTTAAGATAGAATTAGCAAGGACTAATAGCGAGGACATGTCCTCGATAATTCCTCATTAAATACACAATGAGGATATAGCGAGGATAATTCCTCGTTAAATCCTTTCCATAATATTTCAAGGAAAATTCCTCGCATTATTTTTCTTTGGTAAAATTTTACGAGAACATTTTCTCGTAATGTCTTCGCTAGATGTCCTCACAAAATGTAGTATTTCTAGTAGTGTACACTTGCCAAAACAAATGAAGGAATGATGGGGTCATTGCAAAATGAATTTTCTTTAAGGGATAGACACGAAAAATGTCCATTTAACTTCTTCCCCATGCACAAGCACACACCCTTTTTTCTTTTTCCCCTTTTCTCCTTTTCTTCTTCTTTTTGTTCCCCCTAAAGCCTTAACTCTCTCTCTCTTCTCCTTCTATCATCTTTGAAGGCCACTGGAGTTGCTGAACATTATTGGACATTCTCCTCTCACTACCAAGTACAAGGAAAGCGTGTGGACAATACCTATTTGAGGGAATTTAGGGTGAATACACACACAATCTTTTTTTTTTTTTGTAGAGATTAGGACTATGATTGGATAGTTTGAAAAGGGATTGTTTCTTGAAAGTAAGTGGTCTCTATCATTCTCTAAATCATAATATTCTTCTTCTTCATTTCATCTTATGGGGTGCTAGTATTGTAGACACCCCGATTTCTGGTCGATGTTGGCAGGCCGATCCAGCATAGAGTGCAACTACACGGCTGACCCGGGACTTACCCCAGTTCCCCAACCAAACCCATGAACTTCAACCAACCTAAAAACCTATTAATTACCCTTAACTTCACTCATCCAACCAAGTCCAACACCTAAAACCTAGCCTGTGTGCTCTGGCCCAATGACATGCGTGGCCTAATTGCGTGGCCTAAGCGCCCGTTAGGGCCAAGGCAACACGGTAGACAGTGCCTGACTTGTCGCTTTCATTGTACGACCTCGTACCTCGTACGAGCGGCGTCGTGCACGGAGCGCCAACTTGTCCCTCAGCGTTCCTGTCATATCCAACCTTCCATGCCCTACCACCAGCCTTCCATGCCCTACGCCGCCCGTCGCTGCATGCCACCTCTACAGCACGTCGGCGAGCCATCCCCTGGCATCCCTGACACCGAGCCACCCATGCCATTAGCCACTTACCATGTCAGGAGCTACCACCAAAACCCCCTCGAGTTCCTTCAGCCAGACACATGGAGCATTCGCGAGAGAGAGTCGAGAAAACCCAGGGAGGAATCTCATCGTAGAATTGGAACCCAACACCCACACTATGAATAGACCTCCTCCTCCGACTAGCATCTCGAACTCCTCCTTGGAGCCCCTAGCCATTCCTGGACAGCCCACAACCACTATGGTTCACGCCCCGCCTCCTCGCTGGAGCTTCCCCATCCACCGATGCCGGTGACGCTTCCCCAGCCATCCACAGGTACAACTCTTCTCACAGAACCATCATAGGAATACCTAGCACCATTTTTGCCTTATTCCTACATAGTTTTTTTGTGTTTTCGTTCACATTCATGTATCCTGTCTTTCTCGCCGCTGACGGATGTCGATCACCGATGTGAGGTCACCCCAACCCCTGAGCGCTTGGTGCAGACGTCCGACGACCTCTCTCCCTCCTTCTTCATTCCCCGGAGCGATTGAGTCGACCTCCCAAGCCGGAAACCTCGCGTAGAGGCTCGCCAGTGGAGAGTCGATGCTAAAGTCGGCAACAGAGATGGGGAGGAGAACCCATAGCATTTCATCGATTTCTCTACATTTGCATCCCATCTTGGTGGTTCCCTTGAGCTCCCAGATGATCCCCGTCATCCGGAGATGCTCTGCCTTCCAAAGAGGAGCAAATGAAGGGGGCAGGTCTGGCCCCTGTTCTACCTGCGCGTCCCATATGCGTGTATCGCTCAAGGTCTGGATGGGGACAGACTCGACCAAGCCAAGGCCACACCTGCCCTATTCTAGGTCATTCATGCATGTTTTGACTCTTTTAGCATGGTTTTACTCTCTAATTTACTCACATCCCATGTTTTTTGCTTGAATGTTCCTTGATGAAATGGCTTTTCTCGATTCTTAGCCAATGCATGAGTCCTAACCTGATGTATCTCCTCTACATCTTAGTAGTCATTGCATTGTACTTCTTGTGTGCTTGGGATAAGGCCATGATGGCAAATAGCTATGACATCTCTGGGAGGCACGTTGTGGCTACGCAAGTGACTTACGCATGGCACATGTGCGGGTCATACAGAGATAAAATCTGTCTCAGCTTAGCCATTGGTCCCACCACACCTGCATCCTATGTTTTAGTTTTATGCCTTTTGTTTTGATTGCACTCAGTTTTCAAATGTCATACCCTTTAGCCATACAATTTATCTCTCTTGCATCATCCATATAACCCCATTAATTGGCATCTAAGTGCCCACATTTCCATGCACGCGAATGAGAATCCGAGAAAGACTGATTCGTCGAGCGTACAGGAGTGCCTAACACCTTCCCCGTACGTAATAGGAGTCCTTACCCTTTCTTTGGTTCGCAATGATCCGTGTGTCGAATCCTTTTGGCATGAGTCATCTTTTATTTGCCTTTGATTTCGAGTTTTTTTTCCCGATATGGTTTTCCTCGTCTTCCTGTTTTGAATAGACTAGGTGACGACTCTACGTTTTACCTTTATATCGCTTTCCGGTGTTTTCGAGTCGTTTTCCTGTCCTCGGAATCAATGTTTTCGAGTCGTTTTCCCGTCCTCGGAATTGTCGGATTCGTCGTGGCCCTACTGACTCCCATACGGTCCCGATCGTGTGGGAGTGCAGTTCCCCCTCCACTGGTATGGCCACAGGAACTAGCGACTCCACTGGGGAAATGTAGACTCCAGCTTTCGTTTTTGGTTCTTTCTTGCCTGCATGGTTTTCCTTGTGTGCACTTGATGTATTATGCCTTATGGATGATGTATGTTTTACTTTACACCAAGATATCATGTCCACATTACAATGCACATGCCATGATACATGCTTTATGATGTGTTGGATGCCTTGTATTTCTCACTATCATGATGCCACGACACTCACACATACCATGACCATGCCTTTTACTTGTTGTTTGCTTGCTTGTTTGCCTTGCTTGTGTGTTTTCTTCCCCTTTCGTATTGGATATGATTAGGAGAGTAGAGACTTGTTTCTTCCCCTTCTTGGATTAAAATAAAACGCACAAACTCAGATAAGCAATTAATATGAAAAAAACTAGTGACTAATTCGAACTCTTTTCCCCTCTGGTTAATAAAACGCAAGTACAAGACACCAAACATATTTGCATGATTGATCATATAGAGGCATGCATTTTCTCTCCTCTGAGTCCACCTACAGTCTGCGAAGGTCAGTTCCAGTTCTCTTGTCCTATTGCTTTGGCGTAAGATTTGATGTTGGGTTGTCCCCCCTTGTCTGGGGTTGTGTCGGTGTTAGTAGAGGGTACAATCCATGCTTTGGCATGGTCAAGGCTCCCAACGCACCACCGTTCCACAGCTTTTGCATGGGACGGAACCCTACTTTCTGTCTTGAGTTGGAGACTCATTCACCCCGAGAGCATCTAGAGTAGACAACCTCCTAGGAAACACTTAGATGGTGAGAGAGTGCATGCTAGTTGCATCCATGTGCATGTGTGCCATTCATACCACTTAGTAAACATTACATTGCTTATCCTCAGGTTTTGATACCTGCTCCTGTCTCCTTTGTCCACAGGTTCGCACAAGAGTCCTTTGACCCGAGCTCGAGTGCCCCCTCTCAGTTTCCTTGTTGTGTGACACCCGTTCTCAGCCTCCCCTAAGCTTTTGTCACTTCTGACGATAGCTCGTCGTAGGATCTGCCCTTCCTTCAGCTACCTAGCCCTATTCGCACTCGCTCACATTCTGCCATGGCCTAGCGCATCAGCGAGGCTCTTTCTGCTGTCACCTCCGAGGGTATCGCCACTTTGGCCCCCTCATCTCTTTTCCTGACTTCTTCAGCTGCCTTTTCACCCCATGTCAGCCTCTTCCAGGCTCATGGGGCATCCTCCCCTTTCGTATCGGGACACTGGCAGACCCTGTCCGGTCTAGAGCCCGTCATCAAGTCTGTTGCGATGACTGCCACTCGAGCTCTCGAGTTGCCAGTGTCTCTCCCTCTACAGGGCCTATCTGTCCTGACTACCTAGCCAGCTACGGTGGCTTCTCAGGTAGGACCCGTCCCTTCTGGACAGTCTGCTTCCCTTTTGCCTTCTATTGTGTTGACTCCGCTGACAATCCCGTTCCTCGGTACTGCTACCGATGGGAGTCCAGCCGTGCCAGCCCAGTACTTCTTGGCCCTCACCCAAAAGCTGTAGGGCATGACACTCTCCCTAAACTCCTCACTACTCTCAGCTTCTCCTCCCCTTGAGGTCTCGCCGCGCTCGGCTTTAGTGCTCCACTTTGCACCCACTGCACCTCCCTTATCGTTGCCCCAGCTCTTCGCTAGTTAGGCGATAGGGGTGTCGACCCTGCATCATTCACCTTCATCTCACTCTTCACAACATGCATCTCCAGCACCTAGTGGCCAGACCCTCGGCCTAACAAGGGCACAGCACTCTCTTGTCCCACTGCCTAGAGTCGTGCCAGGACAGTAGCTGTCGCCCACAAACCCCGCACCACTTACAGCACAGCACACTGCTTACCCTCCGTCCCTGCATCAGACACAGATTCCCCCATGCATCTTGCACCACACCACGCACCTGCACGGGTATGCCGGCCATCATGCCATGACACCAGGTGGTATGATGGTGGATCTGGAGAAGCACCTCGGTGCAACCCACACGACATACGCGGTACCCACCCAGGCTGCGCCAGTCTCAATAGCAGCAACCCCAAATGCCCTCCTTTCCAGGATGGGTGATTTGGAAAGAGCACTTCAACAAGTGCAATGTGGGGACCGCTAGTCTTTTCAGTTCCGAGACCTCTGCTATTTCCCAGAGGTAACTCTCCCATCGAATTTCCAAGTCTCTGATTTCGAAAAATACAACAGAAAAGGCTGCTCAATCTCCAATCTGAGGGTGTACTACGGAGACCTCGCTCAGCTTCAAGCTGATGAAAGGTTGTTGATCCGCCTGTTCCAGAAAAGTCTCTCTGGCCCTGCCTTGAAGTGGTTCACTTCTTTGGACATGACGACCATTCGGACTTGGAACGACCTAGTCCAAGCGTTCTTGGAACAGTATTCCTTCAACCTCGACCTAGTCCCCAAAAGGGAGGACTTGGCCGCCACCAAACAAAAATCCCTTGAGCTATTTGGAGAGTACATCGGGCGCTGGCGTGCCTTTGCCTCACAGGTCAATGATAGACCCTTTGATGAGGAGTCTATCTAGATGATCATCCATGCGGCACAGCTAGCCACAGGGGCTCTACTTAGTATCCAACCTATCATCACTTTCTCTTCTCTGATTAGAGCCGACACCTGCGTGGAAGGCTCGATACGAAGTGGCAATTTCCCCACACACACCGCGTTTTCCAAGCAAGCAAACACCTCCAGCCACAACGGTGGCACCAGCAACAATAGCAGCAACAACAGCAGCAACAACAATAATGGCTCCAGCTATCCGAAGAGGAGGGATCCCCCAAAGAGTGCTGTTGCGTACCTTGGATCCCTTACTGTGCCAGTGAACACAGTGGGCCCGTCGGCTCAAAATCAGGTAGCTTATGCATCAGCACATAGGACCCCCCACACACTCCATATCACTACCACCACCGAGCTAGTGTATCCCGTAGCACTGGCAAGGCAAGGACAACACCCCCCACAAGGAAGGCTCCGACGACTCAACCGAGATTTCACTCCACTGGTCGAGTTATTGAGCGCCATCCTTCCCAAGGTGCAATCGCTCCTCAGGTACCCACACGTTCACCCATCGTCAAATCCATTACTGACGTGGTATAAAAGCGAACTTATACTGCAGTTACCATCAGGCCCTGGGGCACTCGATAGACAACTGTTTCACTCTCCGGAACACCATACAGGACCTCATTGACTGCAAGGTCATTATCATCAACACTTAGGATGCATGGTCTGCACCTTCTCCAGCACAAGCACCAGCACCAACATGAGCACAGCCACCCCCCAGCATAGTCAGTCAGCTTCTCGCTTAGCACACCAATCCGGAGCAACCGGGATCTCAAGGGTTCACTGCCTCCTTCCTGTTGGGTCCAGCTCTTCCCAGCTGGACCCATCTGGTCTCATCCACCTTGCCTCTGAACTGTTCCTGTCTCAGCAATATCTTTCCTTCCTCTCTTGTTCAGAACCCGTTGTCAACATGATTCACCTGGCAGCCAAGACAAAGCGCACGATCGCCTCGCCTACCATGCAATTCCCCTCAGCTCAACCCATCTGCCTTAAAGCTTGACCTCAGCCAACTCCTACCCAACCCATCCAGTTAGCGGGCTACACCACCATGCCTTTTACTAGCCAGCCAGTGGCCCAGCTAGAGTTAGCGACTTATATGCCCCTAGTCATCAATTTGAGTAGGGATACCCACCAGGTACCGTATGACTATGCCACAGAGATGTGTGCAGAAATCACGCAGTCCGGATGGGTGTACAGGCCCCTAGCTCCGACCCCCAGGGCAAGCCACCTAGTACCATATCCACAAACAAACCAACCCCCCAAGCCTGTCACCGAGGAGGTTACCCCTAAACCCACTACCAGCACTGCCAGTAAATCCCTAGATGATCTTACCTCCCAGCTCAAGAAGGTTAAAGCCGATATATCCATTTGGGTCCTCATCCACACCTCAAACGAGCACCAAGAAGCCTTCCTCAAGGTATTCCAGGCAACCCATGTATCCCCCACCATTGAGCCCACAACCCTTGAAAACATGGTAGGTATGATCGCAACGCCGCGGGTCATCTCCTTCTTGTCCCAGGTGTTGCCCCCAGAGGGAACCAATCACAACCAACCGCTGTTCGTCACTGTGCAGTTCCAGAAGTTCTGAATCCCTTTGACACTGGTTGATAACGGTGCAGGATTAAACATCTGCCCCATGCGCACCACAAGCAAAATCGGATTCAAAGTCGAGGACATCACGCTAGCTATCAAAGGGATGACGTCTTTTGACAACACACACCACGATGCGTTGGGGGTTTTGGTCATTCCTCTGACTGTCGGCCCAGCTCAGTTCGATGTTCAATTCTATGTTGTTGATCTCGAGCCTGCTTTCAATCTTCTGCTTGAGCGCCCTTTGTTGCACAAGCATCAAGTCATCCTTTCGACCTTACACAGTATGATCAAGTTCTGCTATGGTGACGACATTGTTGTTGTCATGGCAGAGAACTTTGAGAAGGACGAGGTTGACACGGTCTCTTCGGTTGATTTTCAGACTATCCACTTTGATCCCATGTTGTCAGATGTACTGTACCGTGTTAACCGTTTCGAACCGGTCAATTTTGTTCCAGAATTCGAACGTGTTAGCTTCTTGTCTGTTCATAGTCACCCTCAGTTGATGGTTGAGAACCTTTGTCACCGATGGGAAAAGGGAGCACTGCTTGGATGATACGGTCAAGGGATCATGAAGCCCATTGAGGCGAAGGAAAGAAGAGACCGCGAAGGACTTGGATACCAGGGACCACAGGGAAACACGTGCAGGCACCGAAAGCTACTCATCCCTCGGGATTTGACTAACTTCGTTAGTGTAGGTGTGATGAACCCGAATAGGAACCCGTCCCCGATCTTAGCAGTGCAGCAACAGTGGGATCCAATGAAAGACGTCAAGTGGGTCTACATTAAGGACTACTACATGGATGAAGACACATTGAGCGTAGTCGAGCCGGACCCCACAGGTAGGACAGAGCAGCTACAGGCAGCAGTCCCAGCATTCCCCTATCTAGCTTTGCCATCCCCAACAACAATAGCACCACAGTCAGTCACAATCACAGTCACAGCAGTGCCACAACCAATTTCAGTCACAACAACAGCAGTGCCACAGCCAGTTTCAGTCACAACAACAACAGCATCACAGTCAGTCACAGTCACAGTAGTGCCACAGCCAGTTTCAGTCACAGTAGTATCACAACCACAGCCAGTTTCAGTCACAGCAGTAGCATCACAGTCAGTCACAGTCGCAGTAGTGTCGCAGTCAGTCGCAGCATCAATGCTATAGTTTCAGTTAGCCATAGTAGCAGCACCACCAGTAGAGTTGCCAGAAGCGACAACAGCCCAGATGCAGTAATTCAGCAGCAGTATTATCCCAGCCCTTCCTATTCTCAAGTCTCTAGTGCAGTAAGAGTCATACGCCTACTATATTGACTTCGCCTCGGACGAGGAGGAGGGCGCGGCCATCGAGACTCATGTAGACGCAGTGCCAAATGACCTGGAAGTGCTATTCCAAGAGAAACTGGCAGTATTGGCAGAAGACGCAGTCGAAGAAGACAGGAATAGGAAGGGGAAAGTAGTCGCATCAGAGCCGAAACTTGCCCCACCCTAGAATCACTGGGATCTTCCAGCAGTCATGGTTGTGGAGGAGGACAGAACAGTCAAGACTAGACTAGAGGAGATGATCTCCGAGCAGCCGGGAGGCCAGTCTAGGTGGTATTTGCAATGCAAGCCTCGCCTTAAGATAGATGAGAGTCAAAAAAAAAAAAGACCTTGAGGTAGGCTCCTCAGAGAGCCCACGGAGCAACCCCCAAAGTAGTCACCAACAAGACGACCATCAGGGGAAGATTATTGTAAACAGTACAAAAAACACAAAAAAAAACAAAAAACAAAAAATATTGGGACTACTGTAGAGGAGGGAGAAGAACAGGCCAGCACTACAGTAGAGTAGAAAAGCGCAAGATCGGAGTTCACGCAGTGCAGCTACAAGAACACCAGAATCAGCGTGACCCTCCTCAAGCGTAAGCAGGGGCAGGAGTCGGAGCAGATCCTATCTTTTGATGTCACTGACTCAACATTCCAAGAGGAGGTCTTGTCAGAACTGATAGCGTACAAGGAGGAGGACGACAAGGGTGTCGATGATTTAGAAGATGTGCTGGAATTCCATCCTCACGATGACGATCCAAAAGGTCTGAACCTGCACGTCAAGGAGGACACTGAGGTGGTGAATATCGACGTGTCGGGCGACATTAAAGAGGTCCACATCAGTGTCAGGTTGTCACCACAGGCAAGGGTAGATTTTATTGCTTTTCTGAAGGAGTATAGTGATATTTTTGCCTAGAGTTATGATGACATGGTCGAACTAGATGTTGAGATAGTAGTGCACACTCTGCCATTGAAGCCAGATGCCAAGCCAATCAAGCAAAAACTCAGAAGATGGTGCCTGCAGTGGCTTCTCAAGTTAAAAGAGGAAATCATGAAGCAACACCAAGTCAAATTCCTAAAGGTTGTCCTTTACCCAGAATGGCTGGCCAATGTAGTTCCAGTGTCGAAAAAGGACGGGTGGGTTCGCATGTGCATTGACTATAAAGACCTCAACAAAGTGAGCTCGAAAGATAATTTCCCACTACCTCACATCGATGTACTGGTGGACAACACCACGGGGCACAAAATGTTATCATTTATGGACGGCTTCTCAGGCTACAATCAAATCAGAATGGCAGAAGAAGATATGGAGAAGACATCATTCATCACCCCTTGGGGAGTCTTTTGCTACAAGGTGATGCTGTTCGAACTCAAGAATGCTGACACTACATACCAAAGAGCAATGACAGCACTTTTCCATGATCTCATGCACCAGGACATAGAGGTGTATGTGGACGACATGATTGCCAAATCCAAAGAGTCCAAGGACCACCTCACTTGCTTAAGAAAGTTGTTTGACCGCCTGCGAAAGTTTATGCTCTGGCTAAATCCCAGCAAATGTGTGTTTGACGTGACATTAGGAAAGCTCTTGGGATATATAGTCAGCCAAAGGGGAATTGAGGTCGACCGAAATAAAGCCATACCCATCATCGAGATGACCCCTCCGACCATAGAGAAAGAGGTCTGAGGTTTGCTGGGGCACCTACAGTACATCAACTGCTTCATCGCCCAGCTCACTCTCACACTCCCATATGTGAGCCAATCTTCAAACTCCTGAGGAAGAATGCTCAGATCACCTGGAGTGTGGAATGCCAAGCTGCCTTCGATAAGATCAAACAGTTGCTAGCCAAGCCACCAATCCTAGTTCCCCCAACGCTGGGACGGCCACTCCTCCTCTATCTGTCAATTACACAGCACTCTATGGGCTCCGTATTGGGCTAGCATGATGAGACAGGCCGTAAAGAAAGGGCAGTGTACTATCTGAGCAAGAAGTTTAATGATTGTGAAGCCAGGTATACCACCATCGAAAAAGTTTGCTTATCCTTAGTCTAGGCCACCCAACGCCTGTGGCACTACATGATGGCGTATCCAGTTTTGCTGTTGTGCCGACACGATCCGATGAAGTACGTACTTGTTCCAAAAGCCGGCACTGGTGGGCAAATGCGTCAAGTGGCAAGTTTTTTATCCCAATATGACATCACCTTCGTGACGCAAAAAATAGTGAAGGAACAAAACTTAGCAGATCATCTGACTGACTTGCCTTTGCCGGAGTATCGACCCTTGCTGACCCAGTTTCTCGACGAAGACATATTATTCTCCATGGATGATTCGAGACTCCAGGAGTCAGAAGACCAGAAGCAGTGGCGCCTCTACTTTAACGAAACAGTAAACAAGAAAGGCCAGGGTATCGGGACAGTGCTGGCAATGCCCCAAGGACAGCTCATCACATTTTCCTAGAAATTGTCGTTCTAGTGCACCAACAACGAGGTAGAATACGAAGCATGCATCCTTGGCCTGCAGGCTACATTAAAGCACAGTGTACGGAAGCTGCAAGTACACGACGATGCCTTACTGATCATATCCCAGGTGAACAGGAGTTGGAAGAAAAAAGACCCAAAGTTGGTGCCAGACCACTCATATCTCCTGAAGCTCATGGCAGAATTCGAGGACATTTCCTTCTCCTTCATGAACAAAGCCAGAAACACATATGCAGACGCGTTGGCAACTCTGGCATCGTGGTTGTCCATACCAGATGATCACATAGTGGACATATCGGTGACTTGAGTGGATTACCCTGTGTACTGCATGAGCATCGAAGAAGTCGATCCACTCGAAGAGCTTCCCTGGTACCACGACATCAAGTTTTTCTTGCAAACTGGGAACCTGCCGCCTGAAACCCCTGCCACAGACAAGAAGACCATGCAACGGCTTGCGTCGAAGTATGTCCTTGGGGGTAACCGTTTGTACAGAAGGTCCTACAACTAGATATTGTTGAGGTGCGTAGACTGAAAGGAAGCTGATACCCTGTTGCTACAGATCCATGCCGGAGTTTGTGGCCCGCACATGAATGGGATCTTGTTGTCCAAGAAGATCATGCTACAAGGCTACTACTAGTCGACCATGGAGGTGGACTGCTGTCGATTCATTCGAAAGTGCCATAACTGCCAGGTCCATGGGAACCTGATCCACACTCTCCCTCATCAGCTACATAGTATGTCTACACCTTGGCCCTTCTCAACATGGGGTATTGACGTCATCAGAGCCATTCATCCGACAGCCTCCAATGGACATCGCTTCATCTTGGTGGCGATTGACTACTTTACCAAATGGGTAGAAGCAGCTTCCTATAAGGCAGCCACCGCCGTGGCTACAGAGAAGTTCATCCGGAACAACATTATAGCCCGATACGGGGTTCCTCACGCCCTCATCTCCGACAATGGAAAGAATTTCGTAGCCAAGAGGGTGGAAGATTTCTTGCAGAGCCACCACATCAAGCATCACAGATCCTCCCCGTACCGCCCACAGATGAACAACGCTGTGGAGTCCGCCAACAAGAACCTTACAAAGATCTTGAAGAAGATGGAAGAGACTCATTGGGGTTCGCATGACCGACTCCCCTACACGTTGTGGGCCTACAGGACATCCGTCCGAACTTCTACAAGGGCAACCCCATACTCTTTGGTCTACGGCATGGAGGCAGTTCTCCCCATTGAAGTAGAGATTCTGTCACTCAGAATCCGAAGGGAAGCAAAGCTAGAGGAGGCAGAATAGGTCAAAGATTGGTGCATACAATTAAACCTTATAGATGAGCGTAGATTGTAGGCTTTGCACCATGCTCAGTGCTATTAGAAAAGCATGGCTAGGTCTTATCAAAAGAAGGTCCGACCCAGAAGCCTAGCGCCTGGAGATTTAGTTATGTGAGCAATCCATCTGCTCGATGCCCATGGAAAGTTCCGACCCAATTGGCGAGGTCCCTTCATCGTCAAGCAGGTTTTCTTTGGAGGAGTTGTGATCCTAGAAAACATGGACCACATTGAGCAGCCTGAGCCAATCAATACATGCTACCAGAAGAAGTACTACCAGCGATTAGGTTGCGACATTGAGCAAAGTCCTCTCCTTTGTATTCGAGCACCCTACATCATTACATTTTGCATTTGCAATACACATCCTGGCATTTGTTCATTCTGTCGCATTCTACTCTCACCGAGGTATTACAACACGCATTCCTACATTCATGCAACATATGCACTCAGCATTCATATTTCGGATTCTTGCATCAGCATATATACGCATGCACCATCTGCATTCTGCCCAATGATGAAATCAGAAAAGCTTAGCCTACCTTGGGAAAAGGTTCTCACCTCCCTAAGAGTTCTATCTAGATCGTCTAGCGAGTGAGGGAGCCACCCCCCCATCGAGAGCAGGACGAAGTTTTCAAATTCTCTAAGGACCCACTCTCCAAGAGGGAGATAAAATACTAGGGCGTGAGTGAGAGTGAGCGAGAA
Source organism: Posidonia australis (assembly GCA_024699735.1). Classification (NCBI taxonomy): domain Eukaryota; kingdom Viridiplantae; phylum Streptophyta; class Magnoliopsida; order Alismatales; family Posidoniaceae; genus Posidonia; species Posidonia australis. The sequence goes on along the minus strand of JAMKQA010001717.1, from coordinate 5,074 downwards.
AAATCATAATGCATAGAGGACACAAGAAAAATGAGAAGACAGAAGTCAACCCTGGAGAGTGGTGTGTGGGCCGACTTTACCCTTATTGTACCATAGGGAGGAGTCGGAGCATACGCCTAAGCCACCCACGCCATTGAACGACTAGCCCCCCCTTCTTAGTAAAAGCCTCCCACCTCGGCGTCCATTTCCCCCGGCAGGAGTAGAGTGAACCTACACACCTATGAGGGAGCAAAAGAAAAGTTGACAATATAAAAGAGCAGGTGTGGGACCTAGAGAGTTTGATGTGAAGTCCTAGCCTCCTCACCATTTAAACGCTTACCACCTAGTTATCCATCATTTCAGTATCCACTATCTTAACACAACCCCCTGCCAACCAGAGTGCCACCCGTCAGCTAGGGATCCAGATAGAGTCCTTCGGACAACAAGATCCACCCATTTTCGCTCAGATAGGCACCAAAGCTTTCCTAATGCTGAGGGCCTAGCATAACTAAGTAAGCGCAATCCATGCATCTGCATCTGCATTACTTCCCCCATCGTTGTTATCACGGGATAGGACATTGCCTAGTCGCCAGCTAGGGGCATGTCAGCTGCCCTCTTGGTCGACATCGGCGGTCCACCTCCAGCCAGGGGCATGTCAGCTACCCACTTGCTTGGCTTCAATAGAGCATCCACAGCTAGGGGCATGTCAGCTGCATTTTTTGGCAAATGGATGTTTTATCAACTGTTTCAGGTCAAGAGTTCGGTGCAAGTTGGTAGCTACACACAGAAGGTCAGTAAGAATAAAGGATAGAGGCAGATCATCGAGCCTAGGAGTGCTCTTGTTGAGACTTTGGAGACCAGGGAACTTCAGCATTTCCCCCACATCTGGGAGCCACATGGTAGTTGCGTGTAGGACATGCGCGTTTCTACCAGGGGGAACCAGTGGCCAACTAGCAGTAGGAGTACCCCCCGCATGCTTGCACGGAGGCCAAACCTGGCAAGTCACAGTAATGTATCCAATCTACGTCCTCAAAGGGACAGATGTTTTGGCTGGTCCCAATGATATGGTGGAGCTATTCAAAGAAGTTGGTCACAGAAGGAAATATAAGGGGCACACAGTGAAAGAGCATATATTCTTCATTCAAATTAAAGTTCAAGAGTACAATCATTGAAAGAAATATGCTACATATGCTCGGATCAGCTATTCCCTCCAGTCCGGGGCCTCTTCGAGCTGCTAGCATTTTTGAACGGAGGAGCGCCAAGAGCTACTTTACTAATTGGCCAGTCTGCCTGTGTATATGCCCTATATGCCTCAGAACAGCCTGTGCTTCTCACCAGAGTCAGATCACTAGAGCTAACGCCGATTCGTAGCAGACGAGCTAATTCAGCAGTCTTGGCAGTAGAATTCAAAGGATACAGTTGAAAGATGGCAGGCATGGGAGATTGTTCAAAGGCGTCCTAGCAGAAACCAAACTGACGCAAGACACGAGTAGGGTGATACTCCACTCCTCCAGTCAGGCCAGGAAGAACGACCACCCTCATGTCGGTATCATTGAAGAATGCAGTAAAAGGCTCCGTAGTTGATGGAACAATCCGCCAGGTAATCAGACTTCCAGACAGCCCCTCCAGCTTTTCATAGAACTCTCGTACTCCCGAGATGGTCCGGGAATGGCCACTCTGGAGGTAGGCCGCAAATGCTGGTCTTTGGGGGCGCAGGACCTTGACTCCCATGTGAGCTGCCAACCACACTTGTCCAAGCATCAAGTCAGTACACAGATATGCTAATCGCAGTAGAATTCATAGTTACCTACACTAATGCTCCATAGCCGTAGAAGTGGCGACACCGATGAAGAGCACGATCCAGGCCTCGGTAAGTCTCAACTAGGATCACGGGAGCCAGATCAGTTGGTTTGCTCACAACTGCCAAAGCGATATCAGCTACCTCAATCGCTACGACCATCCGACCATGATTGAATATGAGTTCCCCAAGGAAGCGGAGGACGAAGCCACGCAGCCAGAGATCGTCACCCAGTACAGAGTGCCTCATAATCACTTCATCAAGGTAGTCCAAGCACAGCATGGGTTCCGAGCCATCTGCACAGATTAAGCGCCTCCCGCATTCTACAGTGTTTAGACCAGTTAGTTGAGAAAGAACAGATGCATACCCATCCCAGTGCATGAAGACCGGAGGCCCCAGCAGTCTTGACAGGCCAAAAATTCGCTTGGTTTCCTCCAAGGTGACAGTCAATTCCTCATGACCAAACTAGAATATGTGGTGGGCCGGTTTCTAGAATCTGACCACGACACACAGGAGATATTAGTTCACCTCGACATCCCCGATCTTCAAGAGATGCCCAAAGATTCCCCAACACCGCAGCTTCTCCCGGTCATTGTCAGAGAGCATGCCAATCCAGCACCTCAGTATGTCCGAGCAGTGGGGAGGAGTAACCATTGTCGGGAAACCCTGGAAAATCCACAAGAGCACCATGTCAAGGACCCACGGCTTGCAACCATCCCACCTTGCCACAGAAGCCTTACCATACAGCCCCTGAACAAAGCACCAGCTGCGGGAGAAGAGAAGCCCGGTGAAGCAGAGCCCTAGCCGCCGGCAGAAGAGGAACAGCGGAGGAGGCGTCGCTGAAGGAGGAGGGAGAAAGCCACGGAGGAGTCTGGGCCAGAGGGAGTGAGGCAGATGTGTTCCCCTCATTCAGCCAATGCCCGCTTTAAAGGAGGAAGAAGAGCCCATGAGCAGCCGTAGGACAACGACCAATCACTGTGTCAGAGGTCACGCGTGTCGTGGTTGTGCGCTGGATATGCGGGTGTTCATCAGGAAATTTGGGCCCTGTAACGAAGGCGCGGAGGAGAAGCACGTTGCACATGCGCGTATCCATCAAGGATTTACACCTTCATTTAAGTTGCATTGTTGAGATGCGCGTGCTACATGCACGTATGTCACAGGACTCCTCAACTGAGCCACTGCTTTTGTAGAGCTCGCCTAACTGGCACAAAGGACCTGAAGCTCGGCTACAAGCATAAACCAACACATTCAAGGCACACAACAAAGACAGACAATTCAGAAGACGCTCATCCAGAAGCAGGCAATTAAGGAAATAGTTCAAGCTTACAAAACACAAGTTTACAGTTAATGATGTTTAAGTTACAACACTTGCAGAGATACAAAGTCAAAATGGGTGAACTAGTCGCAGGCCTCATCGTCACTCTCGTCTGGCTCCCGCCCTTGGGAAGCACGAGCGGTGCGGCGCTCGCCTTTATGCTGGAGCCGTTGAGTAGTTGCAATTGAGGCTGCACGAGCATGGGAGGGTGCAGAAGTAGAAGCGCCCATCAAGTCCCCGGTGGCAGAAGTATCCTCCTCGAGGTCAGGGTCAGCCTCGTTACCGCTGCTCCCGAGGATGACGTCCTCTAGCTGGTATCCCTTAAATAAAGGGGTCAGTCCCGGATGTGCACAGAGAAGGATGATAAACACAAAACCAGGGAAACACTTACCTCCCCGTAGGCTTCCCGCCGGGCCTATTACAGATAAAGAGGATGTTGTCAGCATGATTAGGCTTGTACAGTCAAAGATTGTAAAACCAAAGAGGCAGAATACAATACCTTGGCCCGTCGCATCCGAGTATAGAAGTCGCTCAGCCTACCCTCAAACCGCTGAAACAAAAGCAAACAATTATGTCAGAACAGTCGGAATCGTGGAGTCAGTTTATGCCACAAACAGAAAGTAAAAATTACCTCAGCCCAGTTCTCTAAGAACCACATGTCCCGTTGTTGTTCACGGAGGTCCTCTTCAAAGAGATATGGCTTGCAGGCGCACTCATACCACTCTGGGTACTCATCATAATTGGCGAGACAGAGGGTGTACCGACTTCGATCAACCATGATCTCCGCCACAATAGATCGAACCCGTACGCAGGTAATGGCTTGAGGCACCATCTCGGTAGGAGGCGGAAGCGGGATGCCGAACTCTGGGGTGAATTGATGACGAACCTGACCAGGTAGGTAGAAGGCAGATTTCTTGAAGCAAAAGAATTTCATCTACTTCCAGCGGTAAGTCTGGGCGGAGTTCAGAGGCTCCCAGTCTAGCCCAGCGTACTACTCAAACGGTCTCAGTTCAACCTGTACAAGGCAAAACAGGACACAAGTCAGTCCAACGAGATATCAAAAAACAGAGAAAGCTGTAAACAGGTGTCAGATTTGTAAACTCACATCATGAATCAACAGTAGGTCCAGAAGATAGTGGTAAGACTCGTAGCTGTATACCCCTGCTGTAATACGATGGTCCGGCACACACCACTGCCATGGAAGTGGGGGAAGTCTAGGATGGAGACGGAAGAAGTAGTGCCCCCACATGCAATGCTCCATCCACCAGTACTGCAATACAGAAAAGCAAGTCAGAACATAATCATATTGCTCGAATTGGGAAAAATAATACAGAAACTTACCGTCGACAGTGGGTAGAGCCCCACGTGGAACCGCTGGTTGCTCTTCACGACACTGTCCAGCCCGTAGAGCATGTAGGTATAACTGACGCCGTCCCAGTCATACTGGTCCAAGTGATCCAAGTTGGCGAGGTATATCAGTCAGTTTGCTGAGACACAATATCCAGAGGTGTCACAGAAGATCAGAGCCATCAACTCCATCAGGAAGTGGCGAAGTACAAACTCCGCCTCCCTTGACCCCGGAGTCGGGTCTGGCTAGAATAAGTTCCACTCCCTGATCCAGCTGTAGCGGAGATAGTGTGTTGACCAGGTCAGTGGTGGACACTCACGGCCTAGAAGCTCCGTAACCTTGGCAAACCCCAAGGTGGCCTTGCTGACAATAGGCTTAGGGGTGGGCACGGTTCGGTTTGGTTCGGTTTGAGACAAAACCACAAACCAAACCATATAGTTCGGTTTGAACAATTTTCAAACTGAACCGAACCATTGTATCTATTGAAACCGAACCATTATAGATCGGTTTGGTTCGGTTCGGTTTGTGGTTTAACTATTTAATAAAATATATTTAAAAAAATAAAATGAAATTTCAAATGAAATATATTATACCTGTCGAATTTTTAGCATTACAGATTTTACATTCCTACAGT
>JAMKQA010001715.1:0-20668 GCA_024699735.1 Posidonia australis | reverse complement strand
TTCCCAGCCACTGCCTGTACACCAGCAGCAACCCTGTTCACTCTTGGCGGTTACCAGTTGCTGCCTGTACACCGGTAGCGACTCGGTTCACTCTTGGCGGTTTTGTGCCGTTGCCTCTACATCGACCGCGACTCGGCACACTCTTGGCAGTTCCCTCTAGCTGCCTGTACACTGGCAGTGACTCAGGTCACTATTGGTGGTTCCCAGCCGTTGCCTGTACACCGGCAGCGACTCAGTTCTCTCTTGGCAGTTCCCAGCCGCTGCCTGTACACCTACAGCGACTCGGTCCACAATTGGCAGTTACCAGCCACTGCCAGTAAATCGGCAGCGACTCGGTTCACTCTGGGCAGTTCCCAGCCGCTGCCTGTACACCGGTAGTGACTCGGTTCACTCTTGGTGGTTCCAAGCAGCTGCCTGTACACCGGCAGCAACCCAGTTCACTCTCGACGGTTACCAACTGCTGCCTGTACTCCAGCAGCGACTCGGTTCACTTAAGGCGGTTCCCATCCTCTGCCTGTACATCGGCAACGACTTAGTTCACTCTTGGCGGTTCCGAGCCGCAGCATGTAATTCGACAATGACTCGGCTCACTCTTGGCAGTTCCCAGCCACTACCTGTATTCTGGCAACGACTCGGTTCACTCATGGCGGTTCCCAACCGCTGCCTGTACACCGGCATTGACTCGGTTCACTCTTGGTGGTTCGAAGCAGCTGCCTGTACACCGGCAGCGACCCTGTTCACTCTTGGCAGTTACCAACAACTGCCTGTACACCGGTAGCAACTCATCTCACTCTTGGCGGTGCCCAGCCACTACCTGTACGCCGGCAGCGACTCGGTTCACTGTTGGCGGTTCCCAGTCGCCGCCTATAAATCGACAGTGACTCAGTTCACTCTTGGCGGTTCACTGCCACTGTTTGTACACCAGCAGTGACTCGGTATACTCTTGGCGGGTCCCAGCCACTGCCTGTACACCTACGGCTTCTCGGTTCACACTTGGGGGTTACCAACCATTGCCTGTACACCAACAGCGACTCGGTTCACTTATGGCGGTTCCCATCCTCTGTTTGTACATCGGCAGGGACTCAGTTCACTCTTGGCGGTTCCGAGCCGCTGCATGTAAATCGACAGTGACTCGGCTCACTCTTTGCAGTTCCTAGCCACTGCATGTAAACCGACAGCGACTTGGTTCACTCCTGGCGGTTCCCAGCCACTGCCTGTACACTGACAGCGACACAGTTCACTCTTGGCAGTTCCCAACCACTGCTTGTACACTGGCAGCAAGCTTGTTCACTCTTAGTGGTTACCAGTTGCTGCCTGTACACCGGCAGTGACTCGGTTCACTCTTGGCGGTTTCGAGCCACTGCCTGTACATCGACTGCGACTCCACATACTCTTGGCAGTTCCCTACCGCTTCCTATACGCCGGCAGCGACTCGGGTCACTCATGGTGCATCCCAGTCGTTGCACGTAAACCGGCAGCGACTCGGTTCACTATTGGCGGTTGCCAACCGTTGCATGTACACCGGCAGCGACTCAGTTCACTCATGGTGTTTCCCAGCCGCTGCCTGTACAACTACAGCAACCCGGTTCACACTTGGCGGTTACCAGGTGCCGCCTGTACACCGGCTGTGACTCGGGTCACTCTTGGCGGATCCAAGCCGCTGCATGTACACAGACAATGACCAAGTTCATTCTTGGCGGTTTCCAGCCACTTCATGTACACCGGTAGCGACTCCGTTCACACTTGCCAGTTCCCAGCCGCAGCTTATACACCGACAGCGACTTCGTTCACTCTTGGCGGTTCCCAGCCGCTGCCTGTACACCGGCAGCGACCCGGTTAACTCTTGGCGGTTACTAGCCATTGCTTGTACACCAGCAGCGACAAAGTTCACTCTTGGTTGTTCCTAGCCGCTGCCTGCATATTGGCAGCGACTCGGTTCACTCTTTGCAGTTCATAGCCGCTGCTTGTACACCGGCAGCGACTCGGTTCACTCTTGGCGGTTCCCTACTGCTTCATGTACATCGACAGCAACTTGGTTCACTCTTGGTGTTTCCCAGCCACTGCCTGCAAACCGGCAGGGACTCGGTTCACTCTTGGCGGTTTCCAGTCACTGCCTTTATTCCGGTAGTGACTCGGTTCACTCTAGGCGGTTCCCAGCCGCTTCCTGTACACCGACAGCGACTTGGTTCACGCTAGGCGGTTCCCAGCCACTGCCTGTACACCGACAATGACTTGGTTCACTCTAGGCGGTTCCCAACCACTGCCTGTACACCGGCAGCGACACGGATCACTCGTGGCGTGTCCCAGCCGTTGCATGTAAACCGGCAGCGACTCGGTTCACTATTGGTAGTTCCCAGCCACTGCCTGTATTCTGGCAGCGACTCGGTTCAATCATGGCGGTTCCCAGCCGCTGCCTGTACACAGGCATTGACTCGGTTCACTCTTGGTGGTTCGAAGCAGCTGCCTGTACACCGACAGCGACCCTGTTCACTCTTGGTAGTTACCAGCCACTGCCAGTACACCGGTAGCAACTCATCTCACTCTTGGCGGTGCCCAGCCGCTACCTGTACACCAGCAGCGACTCGGTTCACTCTTGGCGGTTCCCAGTCGCTGCCTATAAATCGGCAGTGACTTAGTTCACTCTTGGCGGTTCACTGCCACTGTTTGTACATCGGCAACGACTCGGTACACTCTTGGCGGCTCCCAGCCGCAGCCTGTACACCTACGGCTTCTCGATTCACACATGGTGGTTACCAGCCACTGCCTGTACACTAACAGCGACTCGGTTCACTTATGGCGGTTCCCATCCTCTGTTTGTACATCGGCAGGGACTCAGTTCACCCTTGGCGGTTCCGAGCCACTGTATGTAAATCGACAACGACTCGGCTCACTCTTGGCAGTTCCCAGCCACGGCCTGTATACCGACAGCGACTCAGTTCACTCTTGGCGGTTCCCAGCCACTGCCTGTACACTGGTAGCAACCTTGTTCACTCTTAGTGGTTACCAGTTGCTGCCTGTACACTGGTAGTGACTCGGTTCACTCTTGGTGTTTCCAAGCAGCTGCCTGTACACCGGCAGCAACCCGGTTCACTCTCGACGGTTACCAGCCGCTTCCTGTACACCAGCAGCGACTCGGTTCACTTAAGGCAGTTCCCATCCTCTACCTGTACACCGACAGTGACTCAGTTCACTCTTGGCGGTTCCGAGCCGCAGCATGTAATTCGACAGCGACTCAGCTCACTCTTGGCAGTTCCCACCCGCTGCCTGTGCGCCGGCAATGACTCGGATCACTCATGGTGTGTCCCAGTTGTTGCACGTAAACCGGCAGCGACTCGGTTCACTATTGGCGGTTGCCAACCGTTGCATGTACACCGGCAGCGACTCAGTTCACTCTTGGCGGTTCCCAGCCGCTGCCTGTACAACTACAGCGACCCGGTTCACACTTGGCGGTTACCAGGTGCCGCTTGTACACCGCTGTGACTCAGTTCACTCTTGGCGGATCCAAGCCACTGCATGTACACCGACAACGACCCAGTTCACTCTTGGCGGTTACCAGCCATTGCTTGTACACCGGCGGCGACAAAGTTCACTCTTGGTTGTTCCCAGCCGCTGCCTGCTTATTAGCAGGGACTCGGTTCACTCTTCGCAGTTCCTTGCCACTGCTTGTACACTGGCAGCGACTCGGTTCACTCTTGGCGGTTCCCTACCGCTGCATGTACATCGACAGCAACTTGGTTCACTCTTGGCGCTTCCCAGCCACTGCCTACCAACTGGCAGGGACTCGGTTCACTCTTGGCGGTTCCCAGTCACTGCCCTTATTTCGGTAGTGACTCGGTTCACTCTTGGCGGTTCCCAACCGCTTCCTGTACACCGGCAGTGACTCAGTTCACTCTTGGTGGTTCCAAGCAGCTGCCTGTACACCGGCAGCAACCCAGTTCACTCTCGGCAGTTACCAGCCGCTGCCTGTACACCTGCAGCGACTCGGTTCACTTAAGGCGGTTCCCATCCTCTGCCTGTACACCAGCAGTGACTCAATTCACTCTTGGCGGTTCCGAGCCACAGCATGTAATTCTACAGCGACTCGGCTCACTCTTGGCAGTTCCCAGCCACTGCCTGTATTCTAGCAGCGACTCGGTTCACTCATGGCGGTTCCCAGCCGCTGCTTGTACACCGGCATTGACTCGGTTCACTCTTGGTGGTTCGAAGCAGCTGCCTGTACACCGGCAGCGACCCTGTTCACTCTTGGCGGTTAGCAGCCGCTGCCTGTACACCGGTAGCAACTCATCTCACACTTGTCGGTGCCCAGCCGCTGCCTGTACACCGGCATTGACTCGGTCCACTCTTGGTGGTTTGAAGCAGCTGCTTGTACACCGGCATTGACTCGGTTCACTCTATGCAGTTCCTAGCCGCTGCGTGTACACCAGCAGCGACTCGGTTCACTTAAGGCGGTTCCCATCCTCTGCCTGTACACTGGCAGCGACTCAGTTCACTCTTGGCGGTTTCGAGCCACAGCATGTAATTCGACAGCGACTCGGCTCACTCTTGGCAGTTCCCAGCCACTGTCTGTATTCTGGCAGCGACTCGATTCACTCATGGCGGTTCCCAGCCGCTGCCTGTACACTGGCATTGACTCGGTTCACTCTTGGTGGTTCGAAGCAGCTACCTGTACACCGGCAGCGACCCTGTTCACTCTTGGCGGTTAGCAGCCGCTGCCTGTACACCGGTAGCAACTCATCTCACTCTTGTCGATGCCCAGCCGCTACCTGTACACCAGCAGCGACTCGGTTCACTTAAGACGGTTCCCATCCTTTGCCTGTACACCGGCAGTGACTCAGTTCACTCTTTGCGGTTCTGAGCCGCAGCATGTAATTCGACAGCGACTCGGCTCACTCTTGGCAGTACCCAGCCACAGCCTGTATTCTAGCAGCGACTCGGTTCACTCATGGCGGTTCCCAGCCGCTGCCTGTACACCTGCATTGACTCCGTTCACTCGTTTCCAAGTAGCAGGGTGTACACCGGTAGCGACCCAATTCACTCTTGGCGGTTACCAGCCGCAGCCTGTACACCGGTAGTGACTCGACTCACTCTTGGCAGTGCCCAGCCGCTGCCTGTACACCGGCAGCGACTCGGTTCACTCTTGGCGGTTCCTAGCCGATGCTTGTACACTGGCAGTGACTCGGTTCACACTTGGCGGTTCCCTACCGTTGCATGTACATCGACAGCTACTTGGTTCACTCCTAGCGTTTCCCAGCCACAGCCTGTAAACCGGCAGCGACTCGGTTCTCTCTAGGCAGTTCCCAGCCACCGCTTGTACACCAGCATTGACTCGGTTCACTCTTGGAGGTTCCAAGCAGCAACCTTTACACCGGTAGCGACCCAGTTCACTCTTGGCGGTTAGCAGCCGCAGCCTGTACACCGGTTGCGACTCGGCTCACTCTCGGCGGTGTCCAGCCGCAGCCTGTACACCGGCAGTGACTCAGTTCACTCTCGGCGGTTCCAAGCCGCAGCATGTAATTCGACAGCGACTCGGCTCACTCTTGGCAGTTCCCAGCCACAGCCTGTATCCTAGCAGCGACTCGGTTCACTCATGGCGGTTCCCAGCCGCTGCATGTACACCGGCATTGACTCGGTTCACTCCTTTCCAAGTAGCTGGGTGTACACCGGTAGCGACCCAATTCACTCTTGGCGGTTACCAGCTGCAGCCTGTACACCGGTAGCGACTCAGCTCACTCTTGGCGGTGCCCAGCCGCTGCCTGTACACCGGCAGCGACTCGGTTCACTCTTGTCGGTTCCTAGCCGATGCTTGTACACTGGCAGTGACTCGGTTCACACTTGGCGGTTCCCTACCGCTGCATGTACATCGACAGCTACATGGTTCACTCCTAGCGTTTCCCAGGCACAACCTGTAAACCGGTAGTGACTCGGTTCTCTCTAGGCAGTTCCCAGCTGCCGCTTGTACACCAGCATTGACTCGGTTCACTCTTGGAGGTTCCAAGCAGCAGCCTGTACACCGGTAGCGACCCAGTTCACTCTTGGCGGTTACCAGCCGTAGCCTGTACACCGGTTGCGACTAGGCTCACTCTTGGCGGTGCCCAGACGCAACATGTACATTGGCAGCGACTCAATTCACTCTTGGCGGTTCGGAGCCGCAGCATGTAATTCGACAGCGACTTGGCTCACTCTTGGCAGTTCCCAGCCACGTCTTGTATTCTGGCAGCGACTTGGTTCACACATGGCGGTTCCCAGCCGCTGCCTGTACACCGGCATTGACTCGGTCCACTCTTGGTGGTTCGAAGCAGCTGCCTATACACCGGCATTGACTCGGTTCACTCTTTGCAGTTCCTAGCCGCTGCTTGTACACCAGCAGCGACTCAGTTCACTCTTGCCAGTTCCCTACCGCTGCATATACATCGACAGCAACTTGGTTCACTCCTGGCGTTTCCCAGCCACTGCCTGTAAACCAAAAACGACTCGGTTCACTCTAGGCAGTTACCAGCCGCCGCTTGTACACCAGCAATGACTCGGTTCACTCTTGGTGGTTCCAAGCAGCAGCTTGTACACCGGTAGCAACCCAGTTCACTCTTGGCGGTTACCAGCCGCAGCCTGTACACCGGTAGCGACTCGGCTCACTCTTGGCAGTGCCCAGCCGCAGCCTAAACACCGGCAGTGACTCGGTTCACTCTTGGCGGTTCCGAGAAGCAGGCTGTACACCGGTAGCGACCCAATTCACTCTTGGCGGTCACTAGCCGCAGCCTGTACACCGGTAGCGACTCGGCTCACTCTTGGCAATGCCCAGCCGCTGCCTGTACACCGGCAGTGACTCGGTTCACTCTTGGCGGTTCCAAGCCACTGCTTGTACACCGGCAGCGACTCGGTTCACTCTTGGCGGTTCCCTACCGCTGCATGTACATCGACAGCAACTTGGTTCACTCCTGCCATTTCCCAGCCACTGCATGTAAACCGGCAGCGACTCGGTTCACTCTAGGCAGTTCCCAGTCGCCGCTTGTACACCAACGTTGACTCGGTTCACTCTTGGTGGTTCCAATAGTGAACCGGCAGTGACTCGGATCACTCATGGTGTGTCCCAGTTGTTGCACGTAAACCGGCAGCGACTCGGTTCACTATAGGCGGTTGCCAACCGTTGCATGTACACCGGCAGCGACTCAGTTCACTCTTGGCGGTTCCCAGCCGCTGTCTGTACAACTACAGCGACTCGGTTCACACTTGGCGGTTACCAGGTGCCGCCTGTACACCGCTGTGACTCAGTCTACTCTTGGCGGATCCAAGTCACTACATGTACACCGACAACGACCCTGTTCACTCTTGGCGGTTACAAGCCATTGCTTGTACACCGGTGGCGACAAAGTTCACTCTTGGTTGTTCCCAGCCGCTGCCTGCTTATTGGCAGCGACTCGATTCACTCTTTACAGTTCCTAGCCACTGCTTGTACACTGGCAGCGACTCGGTTCACTCGTGGCGGTTCCCTACCGCTGCATGTACATCGACAGCAACTTGGTTCACTCTTGGCGCTTCCCAGCCACTGCCTGCAAACCGGAAGGTACTCAGTTCACTCTTGGCGGTTCCCAGTCACTGCCTTTATTCCGGTAGTGACTCGGTTCACTCTTAGCGGTTCCCAACCGCTTCCTGTACACTGGCAGTGACTCGGTTCACTCTTGGTGGTTCCAAGCAGCTGCCTGTACACCGGCAGCAACCCAGTTCACTCTCGGCGGTTACCAGCCGCTGCCTGTACACCAGCAGCGACTCGGTTCACTTAAGGCGGTTCCCATCATCTGCCTGTACACCGGCAGCGACTTAGTTCACTCTTGGTGGTTCCGAGCCACAGCATGTAATTCGACAGCGACTCGGCTCACTCTTGGCAGTTCCCAGCCACTGCCTGTATTCTGGGAGCGACTCGGTTCACTCATGGCGGTTCCCAGCCGCTGCCTGTACACCGGCAGCGACCCTGTTCACTCTTGGCGGTTACCAGCCGCTGCCTGTACACCGGTAGCAACTCATCTCACTCTTGTCAGTGCCCAGCCGCTACCTGTACACCAGCAGCGACTCGGTTCACTTAAGACGATTCCCATCCTCTGCCTGTACACCGGCAGTGACTCAGTTCACTCTTGGCAGTTCTGAGCCGCAGCATGTAATTCGACAGCGACTCGGCTCACTCTTGGCAGTTCCAAACCACAGCCTGTATTCTTGCAGCGACTCGGTTCACTCATGGCGGTTCCCAGCCGCTGCCTGTACACCGGCATTGACTCGGTTCACTCGTTTCCAAGTAGCAGGGTGTACACCGGTAGCGACCCAATTCACTCTTGGCGATTACAAGCCGTAGCCTGTACACCGGTAGCGACTCGGCTCACTCTTGGCGGTGCCCAGCCGCTGCCTTTACACCGGCAGTGACTCGGTTCACTCATGGCGGTTCCTAGCCGATGCTTGTACACTGGCAGCGACTCGGTTCACACTTGGTGGTTCCCTACCGCTGCATGTTCATCGACAACTACTTGGTTCACTCCTAGCGTTTCCCAGCCATAACCTGTAAACCGGCAGCGACTCGGTTCACTCTAGGCAGTTCCCAGCCGCCGCTTGTACACCAGCATTGACTCGGTTCACTCTTGAAGGTTCCAAGCAGCAGCCTGTACACCGGTAGCGACCCAGTTCACTCTTGGCTGTTACCAGCCGCAGCCTGTACACCGGTTGCGACTCGGCTCATTCTTGGCGGTGCCCAGCCGCAGCCTGTACACCGGCAGCGACTCTGTTCACTCTTGGCGGTTCCAAGCAGCAGGCTGTACACCGGTAGCGTCCTAATTCACTCTTGGCGGTTACCAGCCGCAGCCTATACACCGGTAGAGACTCAGCTCACTCTTGGCGGTGCCCAGCCGCTGCCAGTACACCGGCAGCCACTCGGTTCACTCATGGCGGTTCCGAGTCGCTGCCTATAAACCGGCAGCGACTCATTTCACTCTTGGCGGTTCCCCGCCACTGCCTGTACACCAGCAGCGACTCTGTACACTCTTGGCGGGTCCTAGCCGCAGCCTGTACTCCTACAGCATCTCGGTTGACTCTTGGTGGTTACTAGCCACTGCCTGTACACCTGCAGCGACTCGGGTCACTTAAGGCGGTTCCCATCTTCTGCCAGTACATCGGCAGCGACTCGGTTCACTCTTGGCGGTTTCGAGCCGCTGCCTGTACATCGACCGCGACTCGACATACTCTTGGAAGTTCCCACCCGCTGCCTGTACGTCGGCTGTGACTCGGATCACTCATAGTGTGTCCCAGTTGTTGCACGTAAACCGGCAGCGACTCAGTTCACTCTTGGCGGTTCCCAGCCGCTGCCTGTACAACTTTAGCGACTGGGTTCACACTTGGCGGTTACCAGGTGCCGCCTGTACACCGACTGTGACTCGGTTCACTCTTGGCGGATCCAAGCCGCTGCATGTACATCGACAATGACCCAGTTCACTCTTAGCGGTTACCAGCCACTGCCTGTACACCAGTAGCGACTCCGCTCACACTTGCCAGTTCCCAGCCGCTGCCTATAAACCGACAGTGACTCCGTCCACTCTTGCCGGTTCCCAGTCGCTGCCTGTACACCGGCAGCGACCCGGTTAACTCTTGGCGGTTACTAGCCATTGCTTGTACACCGGCAGCGACAAAGTTCACTCTTGGTTGTTCCCAGCCGCTGCCTGCATATTGGCAACGACTCGGTTCATTATTGGCGGTTCCCAACCGTTGCATGTACACCGGCAGCGACTCAGTTCAATTTTGGCAGTTCCCAGCCACTGCCTGTACAACTACAGCAACCCGGTTCACAATTGGCGGTTACCAGGTGCCGCCTGTACACCTGCTGTGACTCAGTTCACTCTTGGCGGATCCAAGCCGCTGCATGTACACCGACAACGACCCAGTTCACTCTTGGCGGTTACCAGCCACTGCCTGTACACCGGTAGCGACTCCGTTCACACTTGCCAGTTCCCAGCCACTGCCTTTACACCGACAGCGACTCCGTTCACTCTTGGTGGTTCCCAGCCGCTGCTTGTACACCGGCAGCGACTTGGTTAACTCTTGGCAGTTGCTAGCCATTGCTTGTACACCGGCAGCGACAAAGTTCACTCTTGGCCAGCCGCTGCCTGCATATTGGCAGCGACTCGGTTCACTCTTTGCAGTTCCTAGCTGCTGCTTGTACACTGGCAGCGACTCGGTTCACTCTTGGCGGTTCCCTACCACTGCATGAACATCGACAGCATCATGGTTCACTCTTGGCGTTTCCTAGCCACTGCTTGTAAACCGATAGCGACTCGGTTCACTCTAGGTAGTTCCCAGCCGTCGCTTGTACACCAGCATTGACTCGGTTCACTATTGGTGGTTCCAAGCAGCAGCCTGTACACCGGTAGCGACCCAGTTCGCTTTTGGCGGTTACCAGCCGTAGCCTGTACACCAGTTGCGACTCGGCTCACTCTTGGCAGTGCCCAGCCGCTGCCTGTACACCGGCAGCGACTCAGTTCACTCTTGGCGGTTCCCAGTCGCTGCCTATAAACTAGCAGCGACTCAGTTCACTCTTAGCGGTTCCCCGCCACTGCCTGTACACCAGCAGCGACTCGGTACAATCTTGGCGGGTCCCAGCCGCTGCCTGTACTCCTACAGCATCTCAGTTCACTCTTGGTGGTTACCACCCACTGCCTGTACACCAGCAGCGAGTCGGGTCACTTAAGGCGGTTCCCATCTTCTGCCAGTACACTGGCAGCGACTCTGTTCACTCTTGGCGGTTCCAAGCTGCTGCATGTAAATCGGCAGTGACTCGGCTCACTCTTGGCAATTCCCAACCCCTGCCTGTATACCGATAGCGACTCGATTCACTCTTGGCAGTTCCCAGCAATTGCCTGTACTCCGACAGCGACTCGGTTCACTCTTGGCAGTTCCCAGCCACTGCCTGTACACCAGCAGAAACCCTATTCACTCTTGGCGGTTACTAGTTGCTACCTGTACACCGGCAGAGACTCGGTTCACTCTTGGCGGTTTCGAGCCGTTGCTTGTACATCGACCGCGACTCGGCACACTCTTGGTAGTTCCCTCCAGCTGCCTGTATACTAGCAGTGACTCGGATCACTATTGGCGGTAACCAGACGTTGCCTGTACACTGGCAGCGACTCAGTTCTCTCTTGGCGGTTCTTAGCTGCTGCCTGTACACCTACAGTGACCCGGTCCACACATGGCAGTTACCAGGTGCCGCCTGTACACCGGCAGTGACTCGGTTCACTCTTGGCGGTTCCAAGCCGCTGCATGTACACCGGCAACGACCCAGTTCACTCTTGGCGGTTAGCAGCCACTGCCCGTACACCGGTAGCGACTCGGTTCACACTTGCCGGTTCCCAGCCGCTGCCTATACACCGACAGTGACTCCGTTCACTCTTGGCGGTTCCCAGCCATTGCCTATACACCGGCAGCGACCTAGTTCACTCTTGGCAGTTACTTGCCACTACTTGTACACTGGCAGCGACTAAGTTCACTCTTGGCTGTTCCCAGCCGCTGCCTGCATATTGGCAGCGACTCGGTTCAGTCTTTGCAGTTCCTAGCCGCTGCTTGTACATCGGCAGCGAATCGGTTCACTCTAGGCGGTTCCCTATCGCTGCATGTACATCGACGGCAACTTGGTTCACTCTTGGCGTCTCCCAGCCGCTGCCTGTAATCTGGCAGCGACTCAGTTCACTCTGGGCATTTCCTAGCCGCTGCCTGCAAACCAGCAGCGACTCGGTTCACTCTTAGCGGTTCTCAGTCACTGCCTGTACACTGGCAGTGACTCGGTTCACTCATGGCGGTTCCTAGCCGCTGCCTGTATACCGGCATTGACTCGGTTCACTCTTGGTGGTTCCAAGCAGCTGCATGTACACCGGCAGCAACCCTGTTCACTCTTGGCGGTTACCAACCGTTGCCTGTACACCGATAGCGACTCGGCTCACTCTTGGCAGTGCCCCGCCGCTACCTGTAAACCAGCAGCGACTCGTTCACTCTTGGCGTTTCCCAGCAGCTGCCTGCAAACCGGCAGGGTCTCGGTTCACTATTGGCGGTTTCCAGTCACTGCCTTTATTCCGACAGTGACTCGGTTAACTCTTGGCGGTTCCTAGCCGCTTCCTGTACACCGGTAGTGACCCGGTTCACTCTTGGTGGTTCCAAGCAGCTGCCTGTACACCGGCAGCAACCCAGTTCACTCTCGGCGGTTACTAGCCGCTGCCTGTACACCAGCAGCGACTCGGTTCACTTAAGGCGGTTCCGATCCTCTGCCTGTACACCGGCAGCGACTCAGTTCACTCTTGGCGGTTCCGAGCCGCAGCATGTAATTCGACAGTGACTCAGCTCACTCTTGGCAGTTCCCAGCCACTGCCTGTATTATGGTAGCGACTCGGTTCACTCATGGCGGTTCCCAGTTGCTGCCTGTACACCGGCATTGACTCGGTTCACTCTTGGAGGTTCGATGCGCCTGCCTGTACACCGGCAGCGACCCTGTTCACTCTTGGTGGTTTCCAGCCGCTGCCTGTACACCGGTAGCAACTCATCTCACTCTTGGCGGTGCCCAGCCGCTACCTGTACACCGGTAGCGACTCGGTTCACTCTTGGCGGTTCCCAGTCACTGCCTATTAACCGACGGCGACTCGGTACACTCTTGGCGAGTCCCAGCAGCTGCCTGTACACCTACGACTTCTTGGTTCTCACTTGGTGGTTACCAGCCACTGCCTGTACACCAACAGTGACTCGGTTCACTTAAGGCGGTTCCCATCCTCTGTTTGTACATCGGCAGGGACTCAGTTCACTCTTGGCGGTTTCGAGCCGCTGCATGTAAATCGAGAGCGACTCGGCTCACTCTTGGTAGTTCCCAGACATTGCCTGTATACCGACAGCGACTCGGTTCACTCTTGGCGGTTCCCAGCCACTGCCTGTACACCGGCAACGACAAAGCTCACTCTTGGTTGTTCCCAGCTGCTGCCTGCATATTGGCAGCGACTCGGTTCACTCTTTGCAGTTCCTAGCCGCTGCTTGTACACCGGCAGCGACTCAGTTCACTCTTGGCGGTTCCCTACCGCTGCATGTACATCGACAGCAACATGGTTCACTCTAGGCGTTTCCCAGCCACTGCCTGTAAACCGGCAGCGACTTGGTTCACTCTAGGGAGTTTCCAGTTGCCGCATGTACACCAGCATTGACTCGGTTCACTCTTGGTGGTTCCAAGCAGCAGCCTGTACACCGGTAGCGACCCAGTTCACCCTTAGCGGTTACCAACCGCGGCCTGTACACCGGTAGCGACTCGGCTCACTCTTGGCGGTGCCCAGCCGCTACCAGTACACCGGCAGCGACTCGGTTCACTCTTGGCGGTTCCAAGCAGCAGCCTGTACACCGAAAGCGACCCAGTTAACTCTTGGCGGTTACCAGCCGCAGCCTGTACACCGGTAGCGACTCGGCTCACTCTTGGCGGTGCCTAGCCGCTGCCTGTACACCGACAGTGACTCGGTTCACTCTTGGCGGTTCCCAGTCGCTACCTATAAACCGACAGCGACTCAATTCACTCTTGGCGGTTCCCCGCCACTGCCTGTACACCAGCAGCGACTCGGTACACTCTTGGCGGGACCCAGCCGCTGCCTGTACACCTACAGCATCTCGGTTCACTCTTGGTGGTTACCAGCCACTGCTTGTACACCAGCAGCGACTCGGGTCACTTATGGCGGTTCCCATCTTCTGCCAGTACACCGGCAGTGACTCGGTTCACTCTTGGCGGTTTCGAGCCGCTGCCTGTACATCAACTGCGACTTGACATACTCTTGGCAGTTCCCTCCCGCTGCCTGTACGCCGGCAAAGACTCGGATCACTCATGGTGTGTCCCAGTCGTTGCACGTAAATCGGCAACGACTCGGTTCACTTTTGGCGGTTCCCAACCATTGCATGTAGACCGGCAGCGACTCAGTTCACTCTTGGCGGTTCCCAGCCGCTGCCTGTACACCTACAGCGACCCGGTTCACACTTGGCGGTTACCAGTTGCCGCCTGTACACCAGCTGTGACTCGGTTCACTCTTGGCGGATCCAAGCCGCTGCATGTACTTCGACAACGACCCAATACACTCTTGGCGGTTTCCAGCCACTGCTAGTACACCGGTAGTGACTCCGTTCACAATTGCCTGTTCCCAGCCGCTGCCTATACAACGACAGCGACTCCGTTCACTCTTGGCGGTTCCCAGCCGCTGCCTGTACACCGGCAGCAACCCGGTTAACTCTTGGCGGTTACTAGCCATTGCTTGTACACTGGCAGTGAGAAAGTTCACTCTTGGCAGTTCCCTCCCACTGCCTGTACACTGCCAGCGACTTGGATCACTATTGGCAGTAACCAGTCGTTGCCTGTACACCGGCAGAGACTCAGTTCTCTCTTGGCGGTTCCCAGCCGCTGCCTGTACACCTACAGCGACCCCGTCCACAATTGGCAGATACTTGGTGCCACCAGTTCACCGACTGTGACTCGGTTCACTCTCGGCGGTTCCATGCCGCTGCATGTACACCGGCAACGACCCAGTTCACTCTTGGCGGTTAGCAGCCACTGCCTGTACAGCGGTAGCGACTCGGTTCACACTTGTCGGTTCCCAGCCGCTGTCTATACACCGACAGTGAATCCGTTCACTCTTGGCGGTTCCCAGCCGCTGCCTATAAACCGACAGCGACTCAGTTCACTCTTGGCGGTTCCCCGCCACTGCCTGTACACCAGCAGCGACTCGGTACACTCTTGGTGGGTCCCAGCCGCTGCCTGTACTCCTACAGCATCTCAGTTCACTCTGGGTGGTTACCAGCCACTGCCTGTACACCAGCAGTGACTCGTGTCACTTAAGGCGGTTCCCATCTTCTGCCAGTACACCAGCAGCGATTTAGTTCACTCGTGGCGGTTCCAAGCCGCTGCATGTAAATCGACAGTGACACGGCTCACTCTTGGCAATTCCCAGCCACTGCCTGTATACCGACAACGACTCGATTCACTCTTGGCGGTTCCCAGCCACTGCCTGTACTCCGACAGCGACTCGGTTCACTCTTGGCAGTTCCCAGCCACTGCCTGTACACTAGCAGAAACCCTGTTCACTCTTGGCGGTTAGTAGTTGCTGCCTGTACACTGGCAGAGACTCGGTTCACTCTTGGCGGTTTTGAGCCGTTGCCTGTACATCGACTGCGACTCGGCACACTCTTGGCAGTTCCCTCCAGCTGCCTGTAAACTGGCAGTGACTCGGATCACTATTGGCGGTAACCAGCCATTGCTTGTACACCGACAGAGACTCAGTTCTCTCTTGGCGGTTCCCAGCCGCTGCCAGTACTCCTACAGCGACCCGGTCCACACTTGGCAGTTACCAGGTGCTGCCAGAACACCGGCTGTGACTCGGTTCACTCTTGGCGGTTCCAAGCCGCTGCATGTACACCGGCAACGACCTAGTTCACTCTTGGCAGTTAGCAGCCACTACCTGTACACCGGTAGCGACTCGGTTCACACTTGCCAGTTCCCAGCCGCTGCCTATACACTGGCAGTGACTCCATTCACTCTTGGCGGTTCCCAGCCGCTGCCTGTACACCGGCAACGACCCAGTTCACTCTTGGCAGTTACTAGCCACTGCTTGTACACTGGCAGCGACTATGTTCACTCTTGGCAGTTCCCAGCCGCTGCCTACATATTGGCATCGACTAGGTTCAATCTTTGCAGTTCCTAGCCGCGGTTTGTACATCGGCAGCGAATCGGTTCAATCTATGCAGTTCACTCTTGGCAGTTCCCAGCCGCTGCCGGCATATTGGCAGCGACTCGGTTCACTCTTTGCAGTTCCTAGCCGCGGCTTGTACACCGGCAGCGAATCGGTTCACTCTTGGCGGTTCCCTACCGCTGCATGTACATCGACGGCAACTTGGTTCACTCTTGGCGTCTCCCAGCCGCTGCCTGTCATCTGGTAGCGACTCGGTTCACTCTGGGCAGTTCCCAGTCACTTCCTACACAACAGCAGCGACTCGGTTCACTCTTAGCGGTTCTCAGTCACTGCCTCTACACTGGCAGTGACTCAGTTCACTCATGGCGGTTCCTAGCCACTTCCTGTACACCGGCATTGACTCGGTTCACTCTTGGTGGTTCCAAGCAGCTGCCTGTACACCGGCAGTGAACCTGTTCACTCTTGGCGGTTACCAGTCGCTGCCTGTACACCGGTAGCGACTCGGCTCACTCTTGGCGGTGCCCAGCCGCTACCCGTACACCGGCAGGGGCTCGGCTCACTCTTGGCGGTGCCCAGCTGCTGCCTGTACACCGGCAGCGACTCGGTTCACTCTTGGCGGTTCCCAACCTCTACCTGTACATCGACAGCGACTCGGTTCACTCATGGCAGTACCGAGCCGCTGCCGGTACATCGACAACGACTCGGCTCAATCTTGGCAGTTCCCAGCCACGACCTGTGCGCCGGCAGTGACTCGGTTCACTCTTGGCGTTTCCCAGCAGCTGCCTGCAAACCGGCAAGGACTCGTTTCACTCTTGGCGGTTCCCAGTCACCGCCTTTATTCCGGCAGTGACTCGGTTCACTCTTGGCGGTTCCCAGCCGCTTCCTGTACTCCAGTAGTGACTCGGTTCACTCTTGGTGGTTCCAAGCAGCTGCCTGTACACCGGATGCAACCCTGTTCACTCTCGGCAGTTACCAGCCGCTGCTTGTACACCAACAGCGACTCGGTTCACTTAAGGCGGTTCCCATCCTCTACCAGTACACCGGCAGCGACTCAGTACACTCTTGGCGGTTCCAAGCCCAGCATGTAATTCGACAGTGACTCGGCTCACTCTTGGCGGTTCACAGCGGCTGCCTGCATATTGGCAGCGACTCGGTTCACTCTTTGCAGTTCCTAGCCGCGACATGTAATTCGACAGCGAATCGGTTCACTCTTGGCGGTTCCCTACCGTTGCATGTACATCGACGACAACTTGGTTCACTCTTGGCATCTCCAAGCCACTGCCTGTAATCTGGCAGCGACTCGGTTCACTCTAGGCTGTTCCCAGTCGCTGCCTGCACACCAGCAGCGACTCGGTTCACTCTTAGCGATTCTTAGTCACTACCTGTACACTGGTAGTGACTCAGTTCACTCATGGCGGTTCCTAGCCACTTCCTGTACACCGGCATTGACTCGGTTCACTCTTGGCGGTTCCCAGTCACTGCCTTTATTCCGGCAGTGACTCGGTTCACTCTTGGCGGTTCCCAGCCGCTTCTTGTACACCGGTAGTGACTCGGTTCACTCTTGGTGGTTCCAAGCAGCTGCCTGTACATCGGCTGCAACCCTGTTCACTCTCGGTGGTTACCAGCTGCTGCTTGTACACCAACAGCGACTCAGTTCACTTAAGGCGGTTCCCATCCTGTACCAGTACACTGGCAGCGACTCAGTTCACTCTTGGCGGTTCCAACACGCAGCATGTAATTCGACAGCGACTCGGCTCACTCTTGGCGGTTCCGAGCGGCTGCCTGCATATTGGCAGCGACTCGGTTCACTCTTTGCAGTTCCTAGCCGCGGCATGTAATTCGACAGCGAATCGGTTCACTCTTGGCGGTTCCCTACCGTTGCATGTACATCGACGGCAACTTGGTTCACTATTGGCGTCTCCAAGCCGTTGCCTGTAATCTGGCAGCGACTCAGTTCACTCTGGGCAGTTCCCAGTCGCTGCCTGCACACCAGCAGCGACTCGGTTCACTCTTAGCGATTCTTAGTCACTACCTGTACACTGGTAGTGACTCAGTTCACTCATGGCGGTTCCTAGCCACTTCCTGTACACCGGCATTGACTCGGTTCACTCTTGGCGGTTCCCAGTCACTGCCTTTATTCCGGCAGTGACTCGGTTCACTCTTGGCGGTTCCCAGCCGCTTCCTGTACACCGGTAGTGACTCGGTTCACTTTTGGTGGTTCCGAGCAGCTGCCTGTACACCGGCTGCAATCCTGTTCACTCTCGGCGGTTACCAGCCGCTGCTTGTACACCAACAGCGACTCGGTTCACTTAAGGCGGTTCCCATCCTCTTCCAGTACACCGGCAGCGACTCATTCACTCTTGGCGGTTCCAATCCGCAGCATGTAATTCGACAGCGACTCGGCTCACTCTTGGTTGTTGCCAGCCACTGCCTGTATTCCGACAGCGACTCAGTTCACTCGTGGCGGTTCCCAGCCGCTGCCTGTACACCGGCATTGACTCGGTTCACTCTTGGTGGTTCCAAGCAGCTGCCTGTACACCGACAGCAACCCTGTTCACTCTTGGCGGTTACCAATTGCTGCCTGTACACCAGTAGCGACTTGGCTCACTCTTGGCGGTGCCTAGCTGCTACCTGTACACCGGCAGCGACTCGGTTCACTCTTGGTGGTGCCTTGCTACTGCCTGTACACCGGCAATGACTCGGTTCACTCTTGGCGGTTCCCAGCCTCTACCTGTACACTGGCATCGACTCGGTTGACTCTTGGCAGTACCGAGCCGCTGCCTGTACATCGACAGTGACTTGGCTCACTCTTGGCGGTTCCTGACGTGGCTTGTACATCGGCAGCGACTCAGTTCACTCTTGGCGTTTCCCAGCAGCTGCCTGCAAACCGGTAGGGACTCGGTTCACTCTTGTCGGTTCCCAGTCACTGCTTTTATTCCGACAGTGACTCGGTTCACTCTTGGCGGTTCCCAGCCGCTTCCTGTACACTGGCAGTGACTCGGTTCACTCTTGGTCGTTCCCAGCCGCTTCCTATACAGCAGCAGTGACTCGGTTCAGTCTTGGTGGTTCCAAGCAGCTGCCTATACACCAGCAGCAACCCAGTTCACTCTCGACGGTTACCAGCCGCTGCCTGTACACCAGCAGTGACTCAGTTCACTTAAGGCGGTTCCCATCCTCTGGCTGTACACCGGCAGCGACTCAGTTCACTCTTGGCGGTTCCGAGCCGCAGCATGTAATTCGACAGCGACTCGGCTCACTCTTGGCAATTCCCAACCGCTGCCTGTACAACTACAACGACCCGGTTCACACTTGGCGGTTACCAGTTGCCGCCTGTACACTGGCTGTGACTCGGTTCACTCTCGACGGATCCAAGCCGCTGCATGTACACCGACAACGACCCAGTTCACTCTTGGCGGTTCCAAGCCCAGCATGTAATTCGACAGCGACTCGGCTCACTCTTGGCGGTTTCCAGCGGCTGCCTGCATATTGGCAGCGACTCGGCTCACTCTTGGTTGTTGCCAGCCACTGCCTGTATTCCGACTGCGACTCGGTTCACTCGTGGCGGTTCCCAGCCGCTGCCTGTACACCGGCATTGACTCGGTTCACTCTTGGTGGTTCCAAGCAGCTGCCTGTACACCGGTAGCGACTTGGCTCACTCTTGGCGGTGCCCAGCTGCTACCTGTACACCGGCAGTGACTCGGTTCACCCTTGGTGGTGCCTTGCTACTACCTGTACACCGGCAATGACTCGGTTCACTCTTGGCGATTCCCAGCCTCTACCTGTACAATGGCATCGACTCGGTTCACTCTTGGCAGTACCGAGCCGCTGCCTGTACATCGATAGTGACATGGCTCACTCTTGGCGGTTCCTGCCGTGGCTTGTACACCGGCAGCGACTCGGTTCACTCTTGGCGTTTCCCAGCAGCTGCCTGCAAACCGGTAGGGACTTGGTTCACTCTTGTCGGTTCCCAGTCACTGCTTTTATTCCGACAGTGACTCGGTTCACTCTTGGCGGTTCCCAGCCGCTTCCTGTACTCCGGCAGTGACTCGGTTCACTCTTGGTCGTTCCCAGTCGCTTCCTGTACAGCAGCAGTGACTCAGTTCACTCTTGGTGGTTCCAAGCAGCTGCCTATACACCAGCAGCAACCCAGTTCACTCTCGACGGTTACCAACCGCTGCCTGTACACCAGCAGTGACTCGGTTCACTTAAGGCGGTTCCCATCCTCTGGCTGTACACCGGCAGCGACTCAGTTCACTCTTGGCGGTTCCGAGCCGCAGCATGTAATTCGACAGTGACTCGACTCACTCTTGGCAGTTCCCAGCCGCTGCCTGTACAACTACAACGACCCGGTTCACACTTGGCGGTTACCAGTTGCCGCCTGTACACTGGCTGTGACTCGGTTCACTCTCGACGGATCCAAGCCGCTGCATGTACACCGACAACGACCCAGTTCACTCTTGGCGGTTCCAAGCCCAGCATGTAATTCGACAGCGACTCGGCTCACTCTTGGCGGTTTCCAGCGGCTGCCTGCATATTGGCAGCGACTCGGTTCACTCTTTGCAGTTCCTAGCCGCGGCATGTAATTCGTTAGCGAATCGGTTCACTCTTGGCGGTTCCCTACCGTTGCATGTACATCGACGGCAACTTGGTTCACTCTTGGCGTCTCCAAGCCGCTGCCTGTAATCTGGCAGCGACTCGGTTCACTCTGGGCAGTTCCCAGTCGCTGCCTGCACACCAGCAGCGACTCGGTTCACTCTTAGCGATTCTCAGTCACTACCTGTACACTGGTAGTGACTCAGTTCACTCATGGCGGTTCCTAGCCACTTCCTGTACACCGGCATTGACTCGGTTCACTCCTGGCGGTTCCCAGTCACTGCCTTTATTCCGGCAGTGACTCGGTTCACTCTTGGCGGTTCCCAGCCACTTCCTGTACACCGGTAGTGACTCGGTTCACT
>JAMKQA010001714.1:0-20324 GCA_024699735.1 Posidonia australis | reverse complement strand
AAATGTATGTTCCTATATTTATTTATTTTTGGAAAATTGGGTCGGCCTGGCCCAGCGATGGGCCCAAATGGTTCTAGTCTGTTGGGCCAAGCAGGGCTCGGCCTTGGGCCCGGCATGGCCCATGGCTCAACTCAGGCCTGGGTCGGCCCAGTCTGTTTTACACCTCTAGTTATGTCCTCTCAAAAAGTTTCAAATATACACATAGAGATAAATGGATCGTAAATACACTGGAAAGAGTAAATGACCACCATTTTTCTTACAAAGTTGGAGAATAAACAAATGGAAAAAGTTTCAACCAAACACTTCATAATCCCAGTCTATAAATAATCATGAGCATAGGCATGGCTACATTTTTTCCATGAGGCTATTTTTGTAATTCAAGTTATAACTCAAGGTCTTGGGCTTCTGTCTTTTTTGCCCATATATTCACATATAAGCAGGGCAGGTGCACAATGTTATCCCTACAAGCATCGATTTTTTTTCAACGAACTCTTATCTCAAGAATCTCTGAGTTTAAGGTTTATTTACAAGCTGTTTTTCTTCCTTTTTAGTTTATAATTTTTTAATATTTCCTTTTTTTAGTTCCCAACCTGCATAGAATTGAGCAAATGATAGACAGACTATACTCAACCTACATTATGTGACATGATTTTGCTTTTTCGATTATCTGAGAATGAGGGGTTTAGATTTAGTCATTTAGATACCCTTTTCCTGATAGCCAGTCTAGTAGCAAGGCTAAGGCCTAAGCCCATGTTCTTGTCCAAACTCTAGACAAACATAAAATTCTTTATCAGTTGTCTCTGTTGTTAAATTTGGAGGTGTAGAATCTTAAAATCAAATTCTATTATAGTTTGTGGCTCTTGAGAGTTGAGATACATCCATTGATCCATATCCTTGAAACCAGCCACTCACTATAAGACCATGTTGTTTATCATGTTTTGTGTAACTTGGACTAGTTTGTTCAATCTTGTACCTTTTTCACCCTTTTGGTTGATCCTTATTTTTGCTAATGCTAATCATCCTGTTCTTTTTCTTAAAATTTATCGTTTTGTTGTAGATACAGGATTGATGGATCTTTATTTTTTCAAGTGTCAAGTTCTTACTCATTAATACTAATAATAAATAATGGAGTACCTTAATTTCATATTTCTGAAACATATCTCTTTGAATGGGAAAAACTTGCTAGTCCCCAGATGGTCCTGGACATGAACATTTGCACTTTTATCACTTAACTAATATTTCAAGGTCTTAGGGTTTTTGACAAGGCTTTGCCTCCTAAATGACATGTTGACTGTTTATGCTGTAGTTATTTCCCTTTCATGGACTGGTGATTATGTAGAACTGAGCAATAACTCAGGCAGCCCCGTGGTCTCTTTGGCCTTAGGAGGTGTTTATTTGCTCGGAGAATAATGTAACATGCTTTTGCTCTTCAGATTTGCTGAGAATGGGGAGCTTCAGATCCCCTTTTCCTTGAAGCTGGTCTAGTAAGCATAAGCACATCTTTTTCTAAACAAATATCAAATATTTTTCGAAAAAAAAATCATTATGTGGTTGTGCTATGTTATTGTGAGGTTTAGAAGCTGAAGTACAAAACCTATTGTTTTTTTTTTACAGGTTATAGCTCTTGGGATGCTTCCATATTTTTCTTAGTAGTCATTATGCAAAGTAATTGTGTTGTAGAACTGATGTTTTCTATAGATTTTACAAGACATGGTCAACTGTCAAGTTCTTATTGCTTAACATCAGTTAAAGACTCTGGGCTGCTGGTTACCTTTCAAGTACATTTCATTTGCAAAAAATTCAAGGGGTGTCATTTTTTTTCATTTTTGTTAGTCATTCAATTTTCAAGAACCTATTACTTCTCAGGCTTCAAAGAATGCTGAACGTGAACACTAATACACTTTTTTGGTGAGGTCATTTTTGTCATTCAACCAATAACTCAAGGTCTTAGCTCGTGACTGGCTTCTGTCACTTGTATATTTTACATATAAGCAGTGCATGGGCATCATCTCATTTCGAGAGGCATTTATGATTTGTCAAGTTTTTTTTTTGTCGTGTTACTATTGTCAAGTATCACAATCTTTTTTCTTTTTTTTTGGCAAACGTATCGCAATTTATTTTGTAGATGCTTTTCTTCCTGAGATATTTAATTTTGTCTTTAGTTTTTCTTATGTATACAACCAAGCAAGTTTCAAGCAGCCCCATGCCTCGTTGACTCAGAGGTGTTTGCTTGGGAAATAATGTAACATGCTTATGGTCTTTGGATTAACTGAGAAAATGGGATCCCTTTTTCCTTGAAGCTGGTCTCGTGAGCTTAAGCACATCTTTTTCCAAACAAATGTAAAATCTTTAAGGTAGTATTTGGTATGTTAGAATGGAGATTGGAATGGATTTAAATAGAATAAAAAAATTTCATTCCAGTGCAAAAATATCTTTGGAATTGCTATAGGAATGAAATTCTCTTGGAAATTAAATTCTCATTGAACATGGGATTTCATTCTTTTCTAAAAGGCAAGAAATTTGATATGAGTTGGTATGTTATTTTCAGTTCAACGTATCAAACACTACATAAGAGTTGTAGGAACACACTAGAGTTTGGTTATCAGAAGCTGAAGTGGGTTAAAATGAACATTTTTCCAGCTAATTTGCACGAGAGAACTAAGTCCCCCACTCCCCTAATATATTGACTTTCACAAATGTGACTTAAACGAACCCCTTTTTTTGCACTTTTCTTGCTAAAATAGTTACTGTGGAAGGAAGCCACTGTCTTATTCTATTTGTTTTCTTAATATTGTATTTGTATCTGTCTCAGGAATCTGTGGATTATATGAGAGAAAACTCAAGGATCTTAATCCAGCCATCCGGAACATCACTTATGACATTGCTGATTTGTACAATTTTATAGACGGTCTTGCAGATTTGAGTGCTTTAGTGTGCGTATTATAATTTTGCACTGTTGCTTCAAATTCAATCAATCATAGCTTAATAACTGACATAATTTTTTGCAGATACGACCACTCAATTCAGGCTTATCTACCCTATGATCGTCAGTGGATAAAACAGCGGACATTTCATCATCTCAAAAAATTGGCTCACCATTAATATCGTGAGTGATGGGTGCAATTGCTTTAGCATGACAAACTCTTTGGGGAACCTAATGCGTGCACTTTATGTCTAGCAGAAGATTTCGTTTGGATATGGATGTGCTGAAACATAAGTTACAAACTCTACAGAAATGTATTGGTCACTGCTAAGAAAATACATTTAAATCTCGACATGGATAATTTTGTGAATATGATAGATTGCAGGTTCTTGGAGAATATACATGATCATGAATATGTATCTGTATTTTTATTTGGCAATGCAGTTGCGTGCTAATGTGTTTTTCTCCTAGTAAGGAGGTCTCTTTTGCATTGTATGATTCATTATCGTACTCACTTCTTCAAGATGATGATTTGGGTTCGCTTGTTTTACAAGATAAGACGGTTTTGAGTAATTGAATTCTTGACGATTAGTTTCTTTGAGTGTAAATCTTGGGGCTAATATATGAAAATGTGGCATTTGGCAATGGATAAACGGGCATGTCGGCAATGAGCTAGGACGGTAGTGGTGACTTCTGCGCTAGCGACATTAATCTCAAGAGCTCGGTTTTCTTGTAGGTGTTTATGGGATCATTTTCTGTAGGTGTCTAATTCGTGTCATTGGATGTTTAATTTGACGAGGTGGAAGAGTGCTTGTAAGTTTTAAGGTGTTTTTTTCCCGTTTATTATCAAAAAATCACAACTATTCAATAAAATACAATAACTCGTGTAATCTATTTAATGTGCCAACATCTTTAGTTTCTTGTTTTGTGAATATAATAATGATAACTTTAGCAATGACATAAATCAAACATTTATCACCTCCTTTCCCAAAAAAGAGAGGTTGAATTTGTGAGGGATTTCAAGTAGATACTTGATGGTAGTTACAAAATCCTATTCAAATATCTTGCCAATCATCTTAGTCCGATTTTAAACAATTTGATTGATGACATGCTAAACACTTTTTCTTAGAGTGAGAAATATCGACGATTGATTGCTTTTGTAGTTGCCAAAGAAACTCCACCTTTAGTTCGGATGGTATCACAATTAAATTGAACTTTAGAAAAAACATTTGATAATGTAAATCAGAGACTTTCTCATTGAAGGACATTCTTTATCTCCTTTGTTTTTTCATCCTTATTACCTTAATGCAAAGTAAAATACTTTCTCTTGGTAAAACAAACCATCTTAATAATGAGATCAAATTCCCTAATTATTAACTCCTTTTGAGGAAGGACTTATAAACCTCGAAAGGATTATTTGTTGCTTCCATGTATGTTTGAGATTTCGAATTAACTTTAACAAATCTTCCATCATACGCATTGAGATTTCCGAAGCCAATATAAATCGTGTTTGTGCTATCTTTAGGAGGCAGAGTTATCATGTAGATTTCTATACTCTTTGTCATTCCCAGTAATTATCTTTTAGTCCTTCACTCACCTACAAGCATCAAAATGAAAATTGATACTATTCGTAAGTGATTTCTTTGGAAACCAGGCTCTACAAGTAATTCAGGTTACCATCTTGTACATTGGAAACACATTGCAGGAGTAAAGCGCAAGATGGGATGGGCATCATTAACATTCGAGCTTTTAAAATTTCCTTAAAATGCAGACTTGTTTGGCCCCTTCTCTCTGATAATGCACACCAAAAATGGCGTAAATTATTCTGATTTCAATTGCTTGCAAATAATGTCTTGGGAGGATTCCTTCAAATTAGCTCAGGATGCATTCCCTCTTTGAAGAAAAAAAAGGTCAAATCTTACTTCCCTATTGTGAACAACTTCTGCACCTTCGATGCCCACAGAGGGAAATCTATTCTTACTTTGGGAGAGTAAGAGGATTGGATATTGGTCTCTTTTTTTTTTTTGAAAATGGTAGTATTAATATGATATAAGCTTTTGACATGAAAGTCATTGGGAAAGTTCAACAAATTCAAGATTATTACAGACCTATGCTGAAAAGAAATGCAAGTCTAGAATTCCTCTTGAATAGAACGCGAGGTTCCATTCATCACCAAATCAGTAAAAGACATAGATATAATACGTAGTCCTAGAAAGTAACACCAATTAAAAGACAGAACAATAAGTTAAGAAGCATCGTTCCCCAGAGGAACTAGGCATATTAAGATCCCGATCTGCCAGGCGAGGTGGGAGAGCTTCAAAAGGTTCCCTGGGAGAGATGGGATTGTTTGGGACAAGTTTCTTGGTCTAAGAATTGTGCATGGACGAGATAGAGTGTAGGATTTCTTCTTTTTCAAATCTTGTTGCATAAGTGTTTATCCAGTGATGCATAATAGAAATAATATCAAAAAGAATCATTGCATGAGTTTTTTGACAATATCTGAAAATTCTATTATTTCTTTCCTTCCAAGTTAGCTAGAGGATGATATGGAGTAAAGCAATCCAACCTCTCATATTTAACTTGAATCTAAGTGAAGGCAAATAGTTGAACAAATCAGTAATATTAAAGAAACCAGGATATAGATCTGTGATAAGAAAAAATCTCCAAATATACCATATGAAGGTACAATTCATAAACAAATGAATATTAGTTTCATGTTACATATTGCATAACATACAGGTACAAGAGCCATCCCAATCCCTTTTGGCAAAATTATCTTTAGTCAAGTTTTTATTGTTTAATACTAACCAAGAGAACAACTTTACTTTTAAGGGTATCCATTTGCACCAAATATTGTTGTATAAGGAGAAATGCATGCATCCATCATTTAAAGATTTATAACAAGAATTTACTGAAAAAATATTAGTATGGTTTGGTAGCCAAAGCAGGGTGTCTTCATTTGGCACCAAAGAGACAGATTAGAGTATGAAGTCAAGCACTTCTACCTGGGCTTGAAGAAGTGAAAGAGTATCTGAAGATATCTTAGAATAATCAAATAGTTTATGGAAGTCAAATCTGTAGAGATCCACGATATCCTTTAAAGAGGCTTTTTTCTATCTGGTTGTATTAAATAATTCAGGAAGATGAGACTTTAATTTCACACCATGCCACCATTTATTTTCTCAAAATATAGTGTTTACATCATTGTGAATCTGGGAGGAAATAAACAATTGAGAATGCCATAATAGGATTTTCGGATTTGCCATAAAGGAGAGCCTTTATTAATTGAGGAGTTGAGTAAAGCACCAGGTGGTATTAAGATATCTCACCTTAACAAGTTTTTTCCATTTCATTTAGTGTCTGTCAGATATAAGCTGCCATAGTAATTTGGTTTTTAAGGCAAAGCTAAAGTTCCTTAGGTTGATAATCCTCCATCCTCTCTGATTTTTGTCTCTACACAGAGATGCCAATTTCACTAAATGTATGCCTTTCTGATTGGGGGAGAAAGAATTCCATAGAAATCTACTTCTAATTTTATCGATTTCCTTCTCCACTCTAGTTGGTAAGTGCAGGACAGATAAGTAATAGGTAGGGATTGCAGAGAAGACTGTATTAAGCAGAGTCAACCTACCACCCAAACTTAGTTTCTTGGCCTTCCATAGGGTAAGTTTTGTAGAAATTCTCTCTATAACTGGGATCCAGTCCCTATAGGTGGCTCTTCTGAAATGCAAGGGTAAACCAAGGTATATTATTGGTAACTCAGTTGATCCACAGCCTAACATAGCACAGTAGTTATCAATGAAGCTTTGACTGACCCCAATACCAGCAAAGGAGGATTTTTGGAAATTAATTTTTAATCAAGAGCAAGTTTGAAAGCAGCACAAAATTCTTTTAATATTTAACATATTTGCACTACTATCAGATAAAAACAAGATAGTATCATCTGCATACTGGATATTAACCACAAATGGCCCCCCAT
Organism: Posidonia australis; assembly: GCA_024699735.1. Classification (NCBI taxonomy): domain Eukaryota; kingdom Viridiplantae; phylum Streptophyta; class Magnoliopsida; order Alismatales; family Posidoniaceae; genus Posidonia; species Posidonia australis. The sequence goes on along the minus strand of JAMKQA010001714.1, from coordinate 13,422 downwards.
GTGGAAATTGTATGCCAGAAATAAGGTGATTAATCTGTACCAGACTCAACATACGATTTAGAATGTGAGTAGCTATAAGGAATAGTAAGGGGGATATAGGATCTCCTTGCCTTAATCCATTATTTGCACCAAAGTATCCTTTAGGGGATCTATTTACCAAGATAGAGAATTTAACAGTACTTATGTATATTTTAATCTAAGATATCCATATCTGTCCAAATCCAAGTCCTTTAAGGAAATCCCAATTGATATTATCAAAGGCCTTGTCGAAGTCCAACTTTAAAATATATCCAGGTATATTGTGGGTTTTCAGGTAATGTAAAGTTTCTTGAACTACAAGAAAGTAATCACCAATTGATCTTCTAGGTAAAAAGGCACATTGAGTTTGATCTATTGTCAAATTTAAAACTGGAGATAATCTGGTAGCCAAGGTTTTAGTAATGATCTTATAAATACTGTTCACCAGACTGATAGGTCTAAAATCCTTAATAAGTAGAACACCATTTGTCTTTAGGATTAGAGCAATAAAAGTCTAGTTGAAAGGGACAAGGAATTCAGGGTCACTTGAGGAATGAAGGTCTTGAAAGATGTAGTATATATTTGTTTTAAGAAGATCCCAAAAATGGTGAAAAAAGGTTAAAGGGAAGCCATCTAGACCTGGAGCCTTATCACCAGGAAGGCTAAAAACATTCTTCCTAATTTCCTCTTCTGAGAAAGGTAGCTCTAGGAGATCAGGATGAGGTATCTTAATAGGGACTAAGATATCCCATTTTAAGGAGACCTTGATTCCTTCCCGTTTGTTAAATAGTAGAAGGAAATGAGATTCCAATTCCTTACATATTAACTGAGGGGAGTCAATCAAGACATTATTTATTAACAAGGAGGAGATGTTGTTAACCCTCCTGTGACATTTAACTATATTGTGGAAGAAGGTTGTATTTGAGTCACCTTCTTTTAACCACTGAGTTTTGGATTTCAGTTTCCAATAGGTTTCCTACTCCTTTAAGAGTGTTAAGTATTCTAATCTAAATACTTTTTTTGCTTCCCAAGTCTCATTGGTAAGACTAGAGGTTTCAGCTATTTCATCAATATGTTGTATTTGTGACTCTATGTATTTTAACCTGTGACTTCTTTCCTCCCTGATTGGGTCAGTCCAGCTTTTAAGATTTTGTTTCACATGTTTCAGTCTGTAGGTAAAGGTAGTTGTGGAAATAGATGAGGGATATGAGCAATTGAATGTCTGCCAACAATCCTGAATATATTGCTCAAATCCATCAACAAGAAACCATGATTTATAAAATTTGAATGGAGTAGGTCCTCAATCAGGTGGGGCCGTGTCCAATATAATGGAAATATGATCAGAGATAACTCTTGCTTTCCCATAGCAATAAGTATATGGAAATATACCCGACCTATCTGAGAAAATGAGGAATCGGTCAAATTTGACCATAGTTGGATTAGACTGGAAGTTTGACCAAGTATAGGAATAATTATTGGGGGGAAGATCTACTAAGTAATTATTTTCAATAAAAACATTTAAGCCTCTCATGTGGATATTTGTTCTGGACCGGGCGGAATGTTCATGAGAAAACCTAGTGATATTAAAATCACTACCAAGAACCTAATTCTTATTAACCAAAGTGTAGAGGTTTTGTAATTCCTCAAGAAAATCTTCTTTTAAATTCCCATCGCAGGGACCATATACCCCTGTAAACCACCAATAAAATCCATCCTTATGATTAGTGAAATTTAAAGATAAACTGTAGACTGCAAAGAGATTACTCTTAAGTTTCAGTATCCTATCATCCTATCCAATGAGAATACCTCCTGAGGCCCCAATAGAGGGAAGATGGAGCCAGGAGTTAATCTTTTTCCCCTTAATGAATGAAAAAAACCTTGGGTGAAAGATTCCTTCTTGGTTTCACTGATGGTGATCAAATCACATTTATTAGATGTAATAAAGCTACGTACTGTTCTTACTTTATCACTAGTACCCAAACCTCTAATATTCCAAACTGCAATAATCATTAGGTATTGTGGGAAAAACGAGAACATGACCCCTCCCCATTGGCACAATTGTCCTCTAAATTGATTGGTACTTTCCCTTGATCTATTCTAACTTGGTTAAGTAATTGTTTGGCTTCCTCTATGGAATTGAGGTGTATTCCAATCTTATCACAGAAGACATGAAATTGTGCATAGGAATCCCAGTGCAAAGGATCCTCAATGACAGAGTTAGCTGATGATGAGTTAGAGGACATTACAGTGTCATCTAATTGAGCACTAACATATTGAACATTGCTATCAGAATGATTAAGAGTATTGTAATTAGAAAGAATCGGAGAATGCTGTTGTAAATAACCTAGAGCATGTAGTGGAGTGGCTGGAAGAGATGCTGGAGTCTCAAGATTAGTAATGTTCAGGTCGTCAGTTTCCAGGTAGTCATAAATCACCATGATTTTCTTAAATTTGACCCTCGAAATATTCCTGGCCTTGAGCTCAGCCTCCACAAACTTGGAAGTGACCATTACAGTAGAAGTCTCTGCCGCCTGGTTAGCCACAGGAGGTATGGCCTCAGCAGAGAAGGAGGGGGAAGAATTGGGGTAGCCACTAGAAGAAATTGGAGTTGGTAAAAGACCAATAGGATTAACAGAAGGAGCGAATTGTGTAGAAAAAGTGGAGGTCCTAGTCCAGACGTTTTTGCCTCCTGTGGAAACATTTCCACTTTTGCCTCCTCTCCAACCCTTATTATTTTTAAAAGGCTTCCTAGTGGAATTGAGGCCTCTAGGATCAGGGTTTTGGGACTTCTGGGTTGGCCATGAGGGAGCAGGTTGTACATTAGTATAGGAAGTAGAACAAATATCCCAGCTACGTCTGTATTTGATAGGATAAACGATTCTACCAAAAGCAAAAAACCTCGAGTCAGGTATCTCCTTTCCCTGATGAACCCTAACCCTGATTCTAGCAAAACCTTGATACTTGACCCGATCAATGGATAGGTCAACCTCTAGGAGGTCAAACTCTGAAATCATAAGACAAAAGACTTCTATGGACCATAGGTGGTGGGAAATCTCTTCTAACCTAATCCAAATCCCCTCCTTTCTCAGAGTTAAGACTGCATTTGAGTTAGGGGTCCAATGTATAAAGGATGCAGAGAGGGCATGAAGGAAGGATCCATAAAGGTTAAGGGTATCGTTTTTAACCTGAGGCGACTGGAATTTCAAAAGAAACTTCCCTGGGGAAAAATCCTTCACTTCCACTCTAGAGGTAGGAGGCCAAGTACTAGAAATGTGTTGTTCTAAGGACTCCTTGGTAAGTGGTGACGAGTGCACCGTGACAATGGCACTGCAGGAGAAAGAGAGGAAGAGATTACAGGTCTCGTCAGAGGGTGGAATAATAGTAGGGTTGTGGGAGGAAAGACCTGCCATATTAGTAGCTAAAGAAGAAGAGGGATCATGTGCCTAAAAAACTTTATAAATTGCTACAGAATGTGAGGGAGAGTTACACTTGTAGCAAACACCAGAGTATCAACAATATTTTTTTGAGTGGCCACGAAGGCCACAATTGAAACAGCGGCCATTCGCGCGACAGTAACTTACCAGAGGCAAGCGAGTCCTTTTGCTTTTAACCGTAGTCCACCCTTCTTCTTCAAAATCGCCGGAGCAATGAGAAGAATCTTGGTGTCGGAAATTTTTTGAAATATGAGCAGGGGGAAGATAGAATGGCAAAACGAGAGTCATAGGAGAGAGAGACAGGAACATAATTATGGCAGTCGAAGCATATCTTCTTGCCAGAGGTGGGGGATCAGGGGTAGTTAATGTTTGTCAGGGGAGAGGGAGAGAAAGAATGTTTGTTCTCGCAGAGAACCTCCTGGCCATTAATGCAGGAGAAGACAGGGCGACGATACGCATCCTCAGGAGCAGCTGTTGTTAGAGAAGGCCTAACAACTTTTGACAGAGAAGCGGCGGTACTAGACAGCGCACCCGAGTTGCTCTGAGGGTTAAGCTGCCACGTAAGATCACTAAAAGGGGAATTAGATGAGGATAACGGAGAGTCATTACTATAATGATTGTTATCAGGGTGATTACCCTGACAAAAAGGATCATAAGAAGATAAACCCATCTGCTCCTTAATAAATGTTGGAGGGCGGTACAGAGAGAAGTCCCACACGGAGCTCGAGACGATAGAAGAATTAATGGAGGAAGTGTCAGAGCTTAGAGAAGAGTGCCGACCCTTCGTCTTCCAGAGACAAACGGAACCGAAGCTATTCCGGCGAAAGCCCACCGGCAAATCAGTCGATGCGGCGGTGGAAAACACCGGATTAGAGTTGGAAAATAACAAATCAGAACCTAAAATTAAATCACTATGAACCATCGTATCATGACACGATGGACTCGAGACCGAAGTCCGTGCCGGAACCGGAGTAGTATCAACGCTAGGCGTTTTCTCTTGTCGACGGAGGAGCAAAGGGGGAACATAAAACATTACTGAAAGATAAATAAACTCGCTGAAAGCATAGTCAGATCTCAAATCCTCACTTAGATGGCAACAAACAGGATTATTGAGCCAAGAAGGATAAATCTCTTTAACACATATGAAATTATCAATAATCATATCGATGTTACGCAAATGAAAAAAGCAGAAGTAAGATCTATCAAAAAATGTTACATTCAGACTAACAGAACTAAGTTGGAAGACCTCAGAGGAAAGGAGAATCCAAAGATTCGGAGAACTGAATCCCAGAAAGGGGCCAGACCGACTCCCGGTGTCAAAAGGAGGGGAAGTAAGGAGCTTCCCAGGGGTGCTTATCTGCCAGGAGGGAGGGAGGGCTACGAACCTGCCCGGGGTCCAGATCTAACTCGACACCGTCGAGCGCTCCAGATCGACACTTCCGGGAGGTCATCGTCCTCCAGCAGTCGCGCTTTGAAGGCTCCCCAGTCAAACTCAGTGGCCTGCTGCAGGAGCCTTCCAGATCGAGAACCATGGCAACGGGACGGATCGTCAGAGGGAGAGGGGCAGCGGCGACGACAAGGGTTTCTTTGAGCACTATTATCTGAGAACTTGGGAGGTACTGTGCACTTTCTCATTTTTCCTCTAAAGCTCTCTTATTTCGTGCGATTGGATATTGATCTCTCAAGGACCCTTTTTTCCAGATCTTGGCAAAGGTTGCCACCTACCCCAAACTAGATAGGAAAATACTTTCATATTGGATCTGAATTATTCTCTCGACGAACTCCCCAAATTTTTTGCTATTATCAACTCCATACTTGATAATGATGGACGTGTAAGATAATTTGGACTTTGACCCTCATTAGTCAAATTCATATATTGGATCCTTGAGCAGAACAACAAATTAAGAGTCAAAAGCTACTATAATGTCATAAACGATTAAGATAATTTTGTCAAATGTAAAGATTGGTTCCCTCAAAAGACTATTTGGTTGGTTGACCGTCAAAAATAAGATATTAACTGATTGTTGTTCTCTTTGCAACACAAGCACGGACACTACCTCTCGTCTCCTTGTGCATTGCCCGTTACCATCAGCCTTTGAAGTTACTTTACTCATGATCCTCAACACTCGGTTGCTTCTCCTAACTTAGATCGAGTCATTTCATCTAGCGAGTAGATTCAAACCGGCCGTAAATGCTTGGTACACACACTAGTCCTTGCTTTTATAAGGATTACCAACTTCACCCGTAACAATCTGTTTTCAATCTGTTTTTCAGAAATATTGGAACACACATTGCTATTGTTTTTAATAAATGTACTTTCTTTTTCTATTTTGTGGACTGAAAATCTAACAGTTGACTTCGGCTGCAGCAATAGACATGGCTGAGGCAAAGAAGTGTTGCTCAATTACAGGCATTTAACAGCGACTTAGACAATGGACAGAACCAGAACAAGACTAGTAGAGGATGAGGAAGGAGACGCAGGTGACCCTAAAGAGCGCAGCTGAAAACATCTTGGGTGACTAATACGTTGACCTCCCTCACGCTGAAATTGAAGAAATCTTTCACCCGACTGCTATTTGCTTCAAGTTTAGCAATTTACCTTTCCTGCTGCCCTGCTAATGGAGAACCACTACCCACTTTGTAAAGGCCAAACTTGAATTCTGTATTATTATTCTGTTTGACGGTGGCCGTTGTAGCCAAGCTTATTAATGATATTAACTATCCCTCTTTTTTTTAACGACAATAGCTTAATTTTTTCAATTGCATCCATCTAAGTATTTTTCTATAACAATAATTGGGTATTTTCCTGAGCTTCCAATAGATAGAAGAAAATAAACGACAAATAAAAAACCAAGAACTGAAAAATGGCATTTACCACAGTTCTGCTCCTATATATGGCCAGAATCCAACCATAAATGGATCATGTGAATATGAACCTTGAAGTCAAGGTACGCATCTTCCAACAATTAAACATGCTCGTGATTATTATTCATTTTTTCACTTTACCTCTGCATGGGGGGCTGAGCTCTAGTAGCATCATATGCACCTGGACCAATCATACCAGCTCTTGCCGGGTCATATTGAACTGCAGCACTGACACCAGCTCTCCTTGCAGCATCATATCCTGAAGCAGTCATGCCAGCTCTTCCAGGGTCATATTGAACTGCATTACTCACTATGGCTCCTCTTGGGGCATCATATCCAGCAGGCACACCAGCTCTTGCAGGGTCAAATTGAACTGCACTACTCACTACAACTCTTGAGGCATCATACCCAGCAGGCATGCCAGCTCTTGCAGGGTCATATTGAACTGCACTACTCACTGCAGCTCCCCTTGAAGTATCATATCCATCATGTGTGCCAACGGCAGCCATGCCAGCTCGTGCAATATCATATGCAGTCCCAGCACCTGTACCAGCTCGTGCAAGATCATAGGTACCAGAAGAACCCCCAACAGCAACTGCAACATCATATGAAACAGGAGTAGCAGTACTCCCCCCACCAGCATATGGATTAGCTCCCTCCACCGCAGTTGCACCACTTGTTTGGAGATGAGTCCTTCCATAAGGATCAGCATAGTTAGCAGCCACACCATGAACAAAATTGCCACTTGTATAGCCACCAACTTGGCCATACCCACCATTGGCATATACAGCACCTTGGCCATAGGCACCATCCGTGTATGAATTAGCTTGACCTGTGTTGGGATATGCAGTATCTGCATTACCATATGTGCTTTGATATGGGTTTGGTGCTACTACAAAATCAAGTAAATAGGTGCTATCAGCAACACAGAAACATTAACAAAAAAATTGATTAACTTAGGCATTGTGGGGAAATATGAAAAAAAGGAACTCTATGAACTTACCTTGAAGTCGCTTCTCAGCATTCTGCACTTCAACACGCTGCTTCTCTACTTCTCTTGCCATTGTTACTAGGTTCTTCTCCATCGCATGCATCTTCTGCACTAGCTCCATATTTGATCCTTTTTCATGCTCAAAAGTAGACCTTCATCAAGCACATAGCATTTTTCAGCCAAGAGAATGCAGGTTTTAGCAACATAACTAAACCATGATGAAGAATGTTGATTGCAAAATTCACCTCAATCTCTGATGCTCTTGCATGAGACCTTCTAGTTCAGAATGCAGTTCAGGCAATTTCTTAAGTTCAGAATGTGTTCTCTGCAATTCTTCAGTGACCTGCTGTATTTGTGCGGTCATCTCCTGCCGTGCTCCAAATACACTCTGGGCCTCTACATGTGCCTGTTGCAATTCCTTTTTAATGCTCTCACCAGCCTTGATTTCTGCTTCCATTTTTGATATCTTATCTAAAAGAGCTCTTATCTGGATATCACTTTCTGTCTGCACCCTTGCAATAAGTCCCCGTACTTTCTGCATTTCCTGCTGAGCAATGAGAAGCTCCTGCCTTAGGGCTCCGTGAGTTGAAGCAAGTCTCTGATTTTCCCTAAGAAGCCTATCCATTTCACCACCCTGAACAGCCACTTTATTTTCCAGGACCTCAGGAGGAGGAAGAGGCTCAACTGGGCGGTGACTTGTAGAACCAATGGTAGGAACTGGACCATGACGCATCATTCCTGGGGCTTGGACGGATCTTCCGTCAAATGCTGATGGTATTTGTCCTCTTGCAGCCATTTTACCTGCAATACAGTTAAGAGAAAACTACAATCAATATTATCCATATATCATTTGCACCAGGACGAAATAAGAAAAAATGACCATGAGAGTAGGTCATTTACATCAAAATTCACAAAAAAATGTGGCTTCCGTTTAGAAAAATTGACTCAGTCTAACTAGTATATTGAAAAAGAAAGGTCTACATCACAAAGGGAAAATGAGTTGAAATATAATAGCATTTGTATATCAGTCTGTGCACTAGACTGCAACAGTATTTAGCTAGTCAATGACACCTTAGCTGTGCACTCAGATGGATCAATGGATAAACCACAAGAACCATTTTACCTGTCAACTTCCTGATTTTAACCACATCGAGTTAATAGCATATTAAATGAAGTGTCTCTCCATTAAATTATATCTTTAGAAACATAGCATTGTAAGTCTAATAACTGATATTTCATCGTGCTCAAATCCCATCTCATTACATGCAAGAAACTAAAGTGCATTCACCCTATAATATAAATGTGTGGCCACTAAAGCTCCAGCCTTCTAGTAGACCAGAGAGAGTATGGAAAGTCAATATATCATCTTTTAGCTATAGATATGATCATATGAACATATATGGCAAACTAAAAATTAAATAAAATCGGGTACAAGACAGATACAAGCAAAACCAAAGTCATCAAGACAAAAAATGAGGTTGAAAGGCAACAAGTCTCAAAAACACCGGAGGTGAGAGGCAAGAATAGTCTATAATTACCCAAAACGAGGTGACAATCAAAGTGACGCAATGAATTATAGTGAAAAAATATATTTAGCAACATAAAGTCGATTGAAAGCAATATCAAATAACTACCCAAAACCACCCCCAATGATGGTTTACAAAAAGCATGCAAACTATGATGCTCAAATCTCAAACTTCAAATAAAAAGTTCACTTTAATTAAATTAAAAATTGTTGCTGCAATGCTACCTTCAGAACAGTGATTAGTGTGAAATTATCAAAAAATAAGTAATGCATAACTGCTGCATTTTGTGATGCATGTTCACTTAAAACATACTGTACAACTTCGGTTATAGATTAAAATAATAGTAAAATTTACTACAAAACATACGAAAAAGAAGAGAGAAGCATGGGTGATCTATAAGAGGAACAAAGAAATAGCAGGGAGAAGAGTAGGTGGACAGACGTAAACAAAAATGCTATTCTTCAATAGAGTATCGCCTGTAATTAAGGTGACCGAGGTCACTGCCTAGTCCAACAGGATCGTATTGGTGTACACAAAGACAACCCCCCTCTGCCTCATATGGTCACCTGGATAACATAAGACAACAACAAATTTGAAAGAAACAAATACAAAAACATCTGGACAAAGCTGTCTATGGATAGAACGTGATAAAATTATTAAGCTAATAAGATTCACAGAATTTATGCATGAATAATATCAAATCATCACATACCAAATCTAAAAATTAATTACCTATGTTACAAGTTTTATGAACAATATCTAAACAAATATAACAGTTATCCAAACATAGTAGGTCAGATTCATCAATATTTCATAGACTAGTAAAAGGGCACATGCATGACATGAATTTAATTTTTCTTGAAATTTATGCTTCATATGAAACCATGATATTCATTCTAGAAGAACTTGATATCTAAAGGGAAAACTATAATATCCTTTGTTTGTTATAGAAAAAGTTTATTCCTACTAAAACATAGATCATTTTTCACAAAATTCTTTCTACAGTAGAATAACATAATGAGTTGACATGCAGCAACTTACTTGAAATAAAAGAGAGAAAATAACATTATTATAGCTAAAGCATTAAGCTCCTAAAACTATTTTAAATATCAAACCAATAATTTTTATAACTTTCTGAAATCACTATTTCAAAGCAAGGGCTATTTTAGAGCAAAGGGAGAGCTAAGCCAAGCTGTGACTTCACCTAGAAGGGAATAAGCAAGACGGAATAACATCATGCCTAGCCATAGAGGGATAACTTGCTCTAATGAACCTACATTCCATTGAACCATCATTCCAGGGTTTGCAGTCCAATTCATTTTCATTATGTTCAAAATATGTTTTCAGATTTTAATTTATATTTTCCTTTGAACTTTGTATTATGATCATGATGGGCAGTGGGCATATGCATCATCTCGAAACATATTCAATAAAGACAAAAGACAAAACATATCTTAATATCTCTAGAATTCCTTTTAGAGCATTCCATCAATTTAGTGACTTCCTCTTCCTGTTTTTTGGCAGGAAAAATGACATATTCCTTGCTCACTGCCCCCAAAACACCACATGCATGGAAAGACGGTGAAGCATGAGCATCAGCAATTCAGCACCCTATCCTATTTAACCTCGAAAATATGAACGAATTGAAGGCATCCTCACAAGTACGTAATTTGCAAAGACCACAACCATAATATATCACGATGTCACATTTCTTTCAGGGATCATTTCAAACAACTCAGCTCTGAAGCAACATCCCTCTCATCCACAAGGGCAGTGTGAGTCCCCAAAACAAAAGCATTAAAGATACCACTCCCGTAAAATTTCTGATATCCTGTGTTCCTGTTATAAACTTCACCTCAATTTCAAGAATGACTTTAAGCATTCTCATGCCTCTTGTGTGTGTGTGTGTGTGTGTGTGTAGGCCAATTATGAGATGAGATCGATCCTTACTTTTATTATTTAAGATCCTTCATCATCCACCATTAATAACACATCTCATGATTTAGATTAAATATTGATTTTGAAAACCACCTGATTTTCTGATTTTCCATTTTCTCTCTATTTTTATTTACTAATTTTTTTTGTATGATAACTAAATCACATTAATATCCCTTTTTACATGGTAACTTTTATTTTTTTGATTCGTAACATTTTAGTTTTAAATTTAGTTTTACTTTCAATATTACACTTTAGCATCCCTTTTTATATGACAATATTGATTTTTTTATTCGTAACATTTTAGGTTTTTTAGTTTTAATTTCGATTTTGGTTTCATAATTCCTTATTTTATTTCAGTGTAACTTTTTTTAAAATTTTAGTTTCAATATTTGGGACTTTGACTAGAGTTTTCTCCTTCCTATGAGACTGTTGCAGGATTGTGACGGCAGCAACGATGTAAATGACGAAAGAGAGGAGGGAGGAGGAGTGAGGTGGGGTGGAGGGGAAGGCAACGGTCAGCAAGGAACGGGGAGGAAAGGGTGGCAACATGCGACAAAAGGAGAGGACGTTAAGGGAAATGATGGGCAATGGGGACTAGTGGGAGGAAAGGGCATCGGGACCAACGAGAGGGGAGGGCATCAGGGGCAGTAGGCAATGATGGGGTGGCTTGCGTGGTTTTTTTTTAGGGGGGAGGAATGGTGGTGGAGAAGTTTTAATAATGAGTGGGAGGGATTTTGAATTTTAAAATGAAAATTTTTAATTATTTTTAAAACTAATTTCTGATTTGATCGAAATTAAACCATGGAATGATCTTCAAGATGGACGAATAAATCAAGGACCTCACTATTCTAAAGTAAAGACGGGCATGATATTAACTCTCTCTTTATATAAAGAGAGAGAGAGAGAGAAGAGAGACCAAAAATCAATTGCATCTTCCCTCAAATTAACTATGTTAAAAGAAGATGCAATATGAACATTGAATATTGATGTGGTCATTATCGAAATCATCGTTTTTGGTATAACGGATTTGCATCTTTTTTTTCAATAATACAATTACAATTATTATCTGAGGTGTAATGCAATCTATCTATAGTAGTTATTTTTTGAATCGATGGATTTTTATATGGTAACTTTTTATCTCTTTTAAATTTTGCATTTTTTTCGATACTTGACGTGGTTTTCTATTAACCCACTTTCATAGCAAGTAAATGTTGAATTTCCATAAATAAACTTTTTAATTATTCGACATTTTAAATAACTACCATAAATATCTTTACACGTGTTAATAGTTTGTTCCATGTGGTTGATATCATTTTGAAATTTCCCTTTTCATTCAACAAGGTTGCTTAACATCCAAATATTTAAATAACTCCCATTAATATCTGGAGACACATTTTACTATGTTGGATTATATTTAACTTGGATTTAAATCCATGCACGTTCACAGCAGGTGAATAATGTCTTTCCATATATAAACTTTTTTGAATTATAACATGATTTTAAAACTTCCTTTTCAATAACTAGATTGCCCAGATTTTTAAATAACTGCCATTAATATTCAAAGACGTTCGTATTATTGTGTTACCATTACTATTTGTATTACATGCTACTGTTTCGTTAGTCTATAATAATATAGTATTACCATTACTTTTCGTATTATGTTATTGTTTCATTGGTCTATAGTAATATAGAGTGAATAAAAACTATTTGTATTATTGTTTCGTAAATATCTAGAGATGTCGGTTACAATTTCGTTTTTGTTTAGTAATACTATTTACAATTAGTATTACTAAATATGAAAGCAAATACAAAATCAAACTTAACTTTAGTTTAGTAATACTAATCTATGTTGAAGTTTTTTTGATTTAGTAATATTGTTTTAACTTTAGTTTAGTAATACAGCTTTACTTGTAGACCAGCTTTAGTCCTGGTCCGAAAAAGGAAGAGACTGTCGAAGGCACCGACAGGTATAGCCTGAGCAACTTACATAAGGCTGCATACAAGTAAATGAGCAAGTTAAGTCTCAAACACACTGTTGCAGACTCCAAGGTTTGCTTTGAGCTCCTCGAGGATTTTTAACTTCAAGGTCTGAGTTCTTCGACAGCAACTAAAAGAACCATAAGAGACCCATGGCGGTGGTGTCTCCTCTTGCCAACATCAGATTGACGACCATGTCTCCAAGGAAGATCTTAAAGGTGAACTCCAACCCGTTGGTCTTGTCCTCGATCACGACATCGCTCACATCGCTCAGGCACGACGTGAGCATGTCCGATGAAGGCTTCATTGACGTCATCTCCCGTTTTCCTCCCTGATATTGTAAAGCTCTTCCTTCTCCTTCGAGATGTGGTCTTCAATGAAGCCATTGATGGTCTCCCATGCGGCGATGAGCTTCTACTCCGACTAGACTCTCAGCCTCTTCATCAACTTCCCTAGTCTTGTAGAGCTCTTCCTTCCTCTCCCTCTTCCACTTGGAGTCCATGAGAAGAACCACAAGAAGAAGAGCACAACCCACTAACCCTTCGTTCTGGATCTAAGGTGGGTAGATCCTTGACCTGTGATAACGAGGGCAGTGGTGGCGGTAATGGTGGGAGAATCCCAAGGAAGAGGAAGAGCGAGAAACAATAAGGGGAAGCGACTACTTGTGGTGCCT
>JAMKQA010001713.1:0-11812 GCA_024699735.1 Posidonia australis | reverse complement strand
TGGAACCGCCATGTGTGAAACTAGTCGCTGTTGATGTACAGGCAGCGGTTGGGGACTGCCAAGTTTGAACCGAGTCACTACCGGTTTACAGGCATCGGTTGGGAACCGCCAAGTGTGAACCGAGTCACTTCTGGTGTATAGGCAGTGGCTGGGAACTGCCAAGAGTGAACCGAGTCTCTGCTGGTGTACAGAAAGTGGCTGGGAACTGCCAAGTGTGAACTGAGTCGCTGCTGGTGTACGAGCAGCGGCTGGGAACCGCCAAGTGTGAACCGAGTCGCTGCCAGTGTACAGGCAACGGCTTGGAACCTCCAAGTGTGAACCTAGTCGCTTTCGATGTACAGGCAGCGGTTGGGAACCACCAAGTGTGAACCGAGTCGCAACAGCGAAGTGTGAACCGAGTCACTGGCGGTGTACAGGCAGCGTTTGGGAACCGCCAAGTGTGAACCGAGTTGCTGTCGAAGTACAGGCAATGGTTGGGAACCACCAAGGGTGAACCGAGTCGCACCCGCCATGTGTGAACCAAGTCACTGCCGGTGTACTGGCAGGAGCAGGGAACCGCCAAGTGTGAACCGAGTCACTGGCAGTGTACAGGCAGCGATTGGGAACCACTAAGTGTGAACTGTGTCGCTGCCGATGTACAGGCAGCGGTTGGGAACCACCGAGGGTGAACCGTGTTGCAACCGCCACGTGTGAACCAAGTCACTGCCGATGTACAGGCAGTGGCTGGGAATCGCCAAAGGTGAAATGAGTCGTTGTCGATGTACATGCAGTGGTTGGGAACCGCCAAGTGTGAACCGAGTCACTAACGGTTTATAGGCAGTGGCTGGGAACCGCCAAGAGTGAACCAAGTCACAACAGCCAAGTGTGAACCGAGTCGCTGCCAGTGTACAAGCAGCGGTTGGAAACCGCCAAGTGTGAACCGAGTAGCTGTCGGTGTACAGCAGCGGCAGCGAACCACCTGCGAACCACCATGCGTGAATAGAGTCGCTGTCGATGTACAAGCAGTGGCTGGGAACCACCAAGTGTGAATCGAGTCACTACCGGTGTACAAGCAGCGGCAATGAACCGCCAAGAGTGAACCGAGTCACAACAGCCAAGTGTGAACCGGGTCGCTGCTGGTGTACATGCTGCGGTTGGGAACCGCCATGAGTGAACTGAATCATTGCCGGTGTACAGGCAGCGGTTGGGAACCGCCATGTGTGAACCGAGTCGTTGCCGGTGTACAGGCAGTGGCTGGGAACCGCCAAGAGTGAATCGAGTCTCTGTCGGTGTACAAACAGTGGCTGGGAACCGCCATGTGTGAACCGAGTCGCTGTTGGTGTACAAGTAGTGGCTGGGAACCGCAAAGTGTGAACCGAGTCACTGTTGGTGTACAGGCAGTGGCTGGGAACCGCCAAGTGTGAACCGAGTCAGTGCTGGTGCACAGGCAGTGGCTGGGAACCGCCACGAGTGAACCGAGTCACTACTGGTGTACAAAAAGTGGCTGGGAACCGCCAAGTGTGAACAGAATCGCAGCCAGTGTACATGCAGCGGCTGGGAACATCCAAGTGTGAAGCGAGTTGCTGCCGGTTTACAGGCAACGGCATGGAACCGCCATGTGTGAAACTAGTCGCTGTTGATGTACAGGCAGCGGTTGGGAACCGCCAAGTTTGAACCGAGTCACTGCCGATTTACAGGCATTGGTTGGGAACCGCCAAGTGTGAACCGAGTCACTGCTGGTGTATAGGCAGTGGCTGGGAACTGCCAAGAGTGAACCGAGTCTCTGCTGGTGTACAGAAAGTGGCTGGGAAATGCCAAGTGTGAACTGAGTCGCTGCTGGTGTACAAGCAGCGGCCGGGAGCCGCCAAGTGTGAACCGAGTCGCTGCCGGTGTTCAGGCAACGGCTTGGAACCTCCAAGTGTGAACCTAGTCGCTGTCGATGTACAGGCAGCGGCTGGGAACCACCAAGTGTGAACCGAGTCGCAACAGCGAAGTGTGAACCGAGTCATTGGCGGAGTACAGGCTGCGGTTGGGAACCACCAAGTGTGAACCGAGTTGCTGTCGAAGTACAGGCAGCGATTGGGAACCACCAAGGGTGAACCGAGTCGCACCCGCCATGTGTGAACCAAGTCACTGCCGGTGTACTGGCAGGAGCAGGGAACCACCAAGTGTGAACCGAGTCGCAACAGCCAAGTGTGAATCGAGTCACTGCTAGTGTACAGGCAGCAATTGGGAACCACTAGGTGTGAACCGAGTCGCTGCCGATGTACAGGCAGCGGTTGGGAACCACCGAGGGTGAACCGTGTCGCAACCGCCACGTGGGAACCAAGTCACTGCCGGTGTACAGGCAGTGGCTGGGAATCGCCAAAGGTGAACTGAGTCGCTGCCAATGTACAAGCAGCGACTGGGAACCACCAAGTGTGTACCGAGTCACTACCGGTTTATAGGCAGTGGCTGGGAACCGCCAAGAGTGAACCAAGTCGCAGCAGCCAAGTGTGAACCGAGTCGCTGCCAGTGTACAAGCAGCGGTTGGAAACCGCCAAGTGAGAACCGAGTAGCTGCCAGTGTACAGCAGTGGCTGCAAACCACCATGTGTGAACAGAGTCGCTGTCGATGTACAAGCTATGGCTGGGAACCACCAAGTGTGAATCGAGTCACTACTGGTGTACAAGCAGCAGCAACGAACCGCCAAGTGTGAACTGAGTCACTGTTGGTGTACCGGCAGTGGCTGGGAACCGCCAAGTGTGAACCGAGTCACTGCTGGTGTACAGGCAGTGGCTGGGAACCTCCACGAGTGAACCGAGTCACTACTGGTGTACAGACAGTGGCTGGGAACCGTCAAGTGTGAACAGAATCGCAACCGGTGTACATGTAGCGGCTGGGAACTTCCAAGTGTAAACCGAGTTGCTGCCGGTTTACAGGCAACGGCATGGAACCGCCATGTGTGAAACTAGTCGCTGTTGATGTACAGGCAGCGGTTGGGGACTGCCAAGTTTGAACCGAGTCACTACCGGTTTACAGGCATCGGCTGGGAACCGCCAAGTGTGAACCGAGTCACTTCTGGTGTATAGGCAGTGGCTGGGAACTGCCAAGAGTGAACCGAGTCTCTGCTAGTGTACAGAAAGTGGCTGGGAACCGCCAAGTGTGAACTGAGTCGCTGCTGGTGTACGAGCAGCGGTTGGGAACCGCCAAGTGTGAACCGAGTCGCTGCCAGTGTACAGGCAACGGCTTGGAACCTCCAAGTGTGAACCTAGTCGCTGCCGATGTACAGGCAGCGGTTGGGAACCAACAAGTGTGAACCGAGTCGCAACAGCGAAGTGTGAATCGAGTCACTGGTGGTGTACAGGCAGCGGTTGGGAACCGCCAAGTGTGAACCGAGTTGCAGTCGAAGTACAGGCAGCGGTTGGGAACCACCAAGGGTGAACCGAGTCGCACCCGCCATATGTGAACCAAGTCACTACCGGTGTACTGGCAGGAGCAGGGAACCGCCAAGTGTGAACCGAGTCACTGGCAGTGTACAGGCAGCGATTGGGAACCACTAAGTGTGAACTGAGTCGCTGCCGATGTACAGGCAGCGGTTGGGAACCACCGAGGGTGAACCGTGTTGCAACCGCCACGTGTGAACCAAGTCACTGCCGATGTACAGGCAGTGGCTGGGAATCGCCAAAGGTGAACTGAGTCGCTGTCGATGTACATGCAGTGGTTGGGAACCGCCAAGTGTGAACCGAGTCACTACCGGTTTATAGGCAGTGGCTGGGAACCGCCAAGAGTGAACCAAGTCGCAACAGCCAAGTGTGAACCGAGTCGCTGCCAGTGTACAAGCAGCGGTTGGAAACCGCCAAGTGTGAACCGAGTAGCTGCCGGTGTACAGCAGCGGCTGCGAACCACCATGCGTGAATAGAGTCGCTGTCGATGTACAAGCAGTGGCTGGGAACCACCAAGTGTGAATCGAGTCACTACCGGTGTACAAGCAGTGGCAATGAACCGCCAAGAGTGAACCGAGTCACAACAGCCAAGTGTGAACCGGGTCGCTGCTGGTGTACATGCTGCGGTTGGGAACCGCCATGAGTGAACTGAATCATTGCCGGTGTACAGGCAGCGGTTGGGAACCGCCATGTGTGAACCGGCAGCGGCTGGTAACCGCACAGAGTGAACCGAGTCGCAACAGCCAAGTGTGAACCGAGTCGTTGTCGGTGGATAGGCGGTGTCAGGGAAAAGCCATGAGTAAACCGAGTCGCAACCGCCAAGTGTGAACCGAGTCACTGCCGGTGTACAGGCAGTAGTTGAGAACCGGCAAGTGGGAACCGAGTCGCTGTCGGTGTACAGGCAGCAGCTGGGAACCACAAAGTGTGAACCGAGTCGTTGACGGTGTACGGGCTGCGGCTGGGGACCTGCAAGTGTGAGCCGAGTCACTTCCGGTGTATTGGATGTGGCTGGGGAATGACAAGTGTGAACTGAGACGCTGTCGATGTACCTGCAGTAGTTGGGAACCGCCAAGTGTGAACCGAGTCACTGCTGGTGTACTGGTAGTGGGTGGGAACCTCCACGAGTGAACCGAGTCTCTGCCATGTACAGACAGTGGCTGGGAACCGCCAAGTGTGAACTGAGTCGCTGCTGGTGTCCTAGCAGCGACTGAGAACTTCCAAGTGTGAACCGAGTTGCTGTCGGTGTACAGGCAACGGCATGGAACCGACAAGTGTGAACCTAGTCGCTGTCGATGTACAGGAAGCGGTTGGGAACCGCCAAGTGTGAACCGAATCGCAAAAGCCAAGTGTGAACCGAGTCGCTCCCGGTGTACAGGCATTGGTTGGGAACCGCCAAGTGTGAACCGAGTCACTGCAAGTGTACAGGCAGTGGCTGGGAACTGCCAAGATTGAACTGAGTCTCTGCCGGTGTACAGACAGTGGTTGGGAACCACCAAGTGTGAACGGAGTCACTGCTGAAGTCCAAGCAGCGGCTGGGAACCGCCAAGTGTGAACTGAGTCGCTGCCGGTGTACAAGCAGCGGCTTGGAACCGCCAAGTGTGAACCTAGTCGCTGTCGATTTACAGACAGTGGTTGGGAACCACCAAGTGTGAACTGAGTCACAACAGCCAAGTGTGAACCGAGTCGCTGCCGGTGTACAGGCAGCGGTTGGGAACCGCCAAGTGTGAACCAAGTCGCTGCCGGTTACAGGCAGCGGTTGGGAACCGCTAGGTGTGAACCGAGTCGCTGCCGATGTACACGCAGTGGTTGGGAACCACCAAGGGTGAACCGAGTCGCAACCGCCAAGTGTGAACCAAGTCACTACCAGTGTACTGGAAGGAGCTGGGAACCGCCAAGTGTGAACTGAGTCACAACAGCCAAGTGTGAACCGAGTCGCTGCCGGTGTACAGGCAGCGGTTGGTAACCGCCAAGTGTGAATCGAGTCGCTGCCGATGTACAGGCAGTGGCTGGGAACCACCAATGGTGAACCGAGTAGCAACTACCATATGTGAACCAAGTCACTGCCGATGTACTGGAAGGAGCTGGGAACCGCCAAGTGTGAAACGAGTCGCAATAGCCAAGTGTGAACTGAGTCGCTGCCGGTGTACAGGCAGCGGTTGGGAACTGCCAAGTGTGAACTGAGTCGCAACCGCCAAGTGTGAACCAAGTCACTGCTGGTGTACTGGCAAGAGCTGGGAACCGCCAAGTGTGAACTGAGTCACAACAGCCAAGTGTGAACTAAGTCGCTACCAGTGTACAGGCAGCAGTTCGGAACCGACAAGTCTGAACCAAGTCGCTGTCGATGTACAAGCGGTGGCTGGGAAGCACCAAGGGTGATCCGAGTAGCAACCGCCATGTGTGAACCAAGTCACTGCCGGTGTACTGGCAGGAGCTGGGAACCGCCATGAGTGAATTGAGTCACTGCCGGTGTACGGGCTGGGCTGGGAACCTCCAAGTGTGAACCGAGTCGCTGCTGGTGTACAGGCAGCGTCTGGGAAGCGCCATGTGTGGACCGAGTCGCTGTCGGTGTACAAGCAGCGGCTCGGAACCACCAAGTATGAACCATGTCGCTGCCGGTGTACAAGTAGTGGCTGGGTACCGCCATGAGTGAACCGAGTCGCAACAGCCAAGTGCGAACCGTGTCACTGTTGGTGTACAGGCTGCGGTTGGAAACCACCTAGAGTGAACTGAATCACTGCCGGTGTATAGGCAGCGGCAGGGAACCACCATGAGTGAACCGAGTCGCTGTCGGTGTACAAGCTGAGGCTGGGAACTGCACAGAGGGAACCGAGTCGCAACAGGCAATTGTGAACCGAGTCGCTGTCGGTGGATAGGTGGTGTCTGGGAACAGCCAAGAGCAAACCAAGTCCCAACCGCCAAGTGTGAACTGAGTCGCTGCTGGTGTACAGGCAGCAGTTGGGAACCGCCAAGTGTGAACCGAGTCGCTGTCGGTGTACAGGAAGCGACTGGGAACCACAAAGTGTGAATCGAGTCGTTGACAGTGTACGGGCAGCGGCTGGGGACCATCAAGTGTGAACCGAGTCGCTGCCGGTGTACTAGATGCAGCTGGGGAATAACAAGTGTCAACCGAGTCGCTGCCGATGTACTGGCAGCAGCAGGGAACCGCCAAGTGTGAACCGAGTCACTGCTGGTGTATAGGCAGTGGCTGGGAACCGCCAGGAGTGAATCAAGTCTCTGTCGGCATACAAACAGTGGCTGGGAACCGCCAAGTGTGAAATTGGTCGCTGCTGGTGTACTAGCATCGACTGAGAACCTCCAAGTGTGAACTGAGATGCTGCCGGTGTACAGGCAACGGCATGGAACCGGCAAGTGTGAACCTAATCGCTGTCGATGTACAGGTAGCGGTTGGGAACCGTCAAGTGTGAACCAAGTCGCAAAAGCCGAGTGTGAACCGAGTCACTGCCGGTGTACAGGCATTGGTTGGGAACCGCCAAGTGTGAACCGAGTCACTGCTGGTGTACAAGCAGTGGCTGGGAACCGCCTAGTCTGAACCGAGTCTATGCCGGTGTTCTGACAGTGGCAAGGAACCACCAAGTGTGAACCGAGTCACCGCTGGTGTACAAGCAGTGGCTGGGAACTGCCAAGTGTGAACAAAGTCGCTGCCGGTGTACAGGTAGCGGCTTGGAACCGCCAAGTGTGAACCTAGTCGTTGTCGATGTACAGGCAGTGACTGGGAACCGCCAAGTGTGAACCGAGTTGCAACAGCCAAGTGTGAACCGAGTTGCAACAGCCAAGTGTGAACCGAGTCGCTGCCGGTGTACAGCCATCGGTTGGGAACCGCCAAGTGTGAACCGAGTCGTTGCCGACGTATAGGCAGTGGCTGGGAACCACCAAGGGTGAACCGAGTCGCAACTGCCATGTGTGAACCAAGTCACTACCGGTGTACTGGCAAGAGCTGGGAACCGCCAAGTGTGAACCGAGCAGCAACAGCCAAGTGTGAACCGAGTCGCTGCCGGTGTACAGGCAGTAGTTGGGAACCGCCAAGTGTGAACCGAGTCACTGCCGATGTACATGCTGCGGCTAGGAACCACCAAGGGTGAACTGAGTCGCAATCGCCATGTGTGAACCAAGTTAGTGCCTGTGTACAGGTAGTGGCTGGGAACCGCCAAGGTTGAACAGAGTCACTGCCATTGTACAAGAAGCGGCTGGGAACCTCCAAGTGTGAACCGAGTCGCTACCGGTGTATAGTCAGTGGCTGGGAACCACCAAGAGTGACCCCAGTCGCAACAGCCAAGTGTGAACCGAGTCGCTGCCAGTGTACAAGCAGCGGCTGGGAACCGCCAAGAGTGAACCGAGTGACTGTCGGTGTGCGAGCTGGGCTGGGAACCTCCAAGTGTGAACCGAATCGCTGTCGGTGTACAAGCAGCACCTGGGAAGTGCCACGTGTGAACTAAGTCGCTGCCGGTGCACAAGCAGCGACTGGGAACCGCCAAGTGTGAACCGAGTCGCAAAAGCCAAGTGCGAACTGAGTCGCTGCCGGCGTACTGGCATTGGTTGGGAACCGCCAAGTGTAAACTGAGTCACTACTGGTGTACAGGCAGTGGCTGGGAACCGCCAAGAGTAAACTGAGTCTCTACCGGTGTACAGACAGTGGCTTGGAACCACCAAGTGTGAACCGAGTCGCTGCTGGTGAACAAGCAGCGGCTGGGAACCACCAAGTGTGAACCGAGTCGCTGCCGGTGTAGAGGCAGCGGTTGGGAACCGCCAAGTGTGAACCGAGTCGCTACCGGTGTACAGGCAGCGGTTGGGAACCGCCAAGTGTGAACCGAGTCGCTGCCGATGTACAGGTAGTGGCTGGGAACTACCAAGGGTGAACCGAGTCCCAACCGCCATGTGTGAACAAAGTCACTACCGGTGTACTAGCCGGTGCTGGGAACCGCCAATTGTGAACCGAGTCGCAACAGCCAAGTGTGAACTGAGTCGCTGCCGGTGTACAGGCAGCGGTTGGGAACCACCAAGTGTTAATAGAGTCGCTGCCGATGTACTGGCAGCGGCTGGGAACCACCAAGGGTGAACCGAGTCGCAACCGCCATGTGTGAACCAAGTCACTGCCGGTGTACAGGCAGTGGTTGGGAACCACCAAAGGTGAACTGAGTCGCTGCCGATGTACAAGCTGCGGCTAGGAACCTCCAAGTGTGAACCGAGTCACTTCCGGTGTATAGGCTGTGGCTGGGTACCACCAAGAGTGAACCAAGTCGCAACAGCCAAGTGTGAACCGAGTCGCTGCCAATGTACAAGCAGTGGCTGGGAACCGCCATGAGAGAACCGAGTCACTGCCAGTGTACGGGCTGGGCTGGGAACCTCCAAGTGTGAACCGAGTCGCTGTCGGTGGGTAGGTGGTGTCTGGGAATAGCCAAGAGCAAACCGAGTCCCAACCGCCAATTGTGAACTGAGTCGCTGCCGGTGTACAGGCAGCAGTTCGGAACCGCCAAGTGTGAATCGAGTCGCCGTCGGTGTACAAGCAGCGGCTGGGAACCACAAAGTGTGAACCGAGTCGTTGATGGTGTACGGGCAGTGGCTGGGGACCAGCAAGTGTGAATCGAGTCATTGCCAGTTACAGGCAGCAGTTTGGAACCGCCAAGTGTGAACTGAGTCGCTGCCGATGTACAGGCAGTGGCTGGGAACCACCAAGGGTGAACCGAGTCGCAACCGCCAAGTGTGAGCCAAGTCACTACCGGTGTACTGGAAGGAGCTGGGAACCGCCAAGTGTGAACCGAGTCGCAACAGCCATGTGTGAACCGAGTCGCTGCCGGTGTATAGGCAGCGGTTGGGAACAGCCAAGTGTGAATCGAGTCGCTGCCGATGTACGGGCAGTGGCTGGGAACCACCAAGGGTGAACTGAGTGGCAACTGCCATATGTTAACCAAGTCACTGCCGGTGTACTGGAAGAAGCTGGGAACCGCCAAGTGTGAACTCGCAACAGCCAAGTGTGAACTGAGTCGCTGTTGGTGTATAGGCAGCGGTTGGGAACCGCCAAGTGTGAACTGAGTCGCAACCGCCAAGTGTGAACCAAGTCACTGCTGGTGTACTGGCAGGAGCTGGGAACTGCCAAGTGTGAACCGAGTCGCAACAACCAAGTGTGAACTGAGTCACTACCGGTGTACAGGCAGCTGTTCGGAACCGGCAAGTGTGAACCAAGTCGCTGCCGATTTACAGGCGGTGGCTGGGAACCACCAAGGGTGAACTGAGTTGCAACCGCCATGTGTGAACCAAGTCATTGTCGGTGTACTGGCAGGAGCTGGGAGCCGCCATGAGTGAACCGAGTCACTGCCGGTGTACGGGCTGGTCTGGGAACCTCCAAGTTTGAACCGAGTCACTGCTGGTGTACAGGCAGCGCCTGGGAAGCGCCATGTGTGGACCGAGTCGCTGCCAGTGTACAAGCAGTGGCTGGGAACCGCCAAGTATGAACCATGTTGCTGTCGGTGTACAAGCAGCAGTTGGGAACCGCCATGAGTGAACCGAGTCGCAACAGCCAAGTGCGAACCGTGTCGCTGTTGGTGTACAAGCTGCGGCTAGAAACCACCTAGAGTGAACTGAATCACTGCCGGTGTACAGGCAGCAGCTGGGAACCGCCATTTGTGAACCGAGTCGCTGTCGGTGTACAAGCAGCGGCTGGGAACTGCACAGAGTGAACCGAGTCACAACAGCCAATTGTGAACCGAGTCGCTCTCGGTGGATAGGCGGTGTCTGGGAACAGCCAAGAGCAAACCGAGTCCCAACCGCCAAGTGTGAACCGAGTCGCTGCCGGTGTGCAGGCAGCAGTTGGGAACCGCCAAGTGTGAGCCGGGTCGCTGTCGGTGTACAGGAAGTAGTTGGGAACCACAAAGTGTTCACCAAGTCGTTGACAGTGTACGAGCAGTGGCTGGGGACCAGCAAGTGTGAACCGAGTCGCTGCCGGTGTGTTGGATGCAGCTATGGAATATCAAGTGTGAACCGAGTTGCTGCCGATGTACCGGCAGCAGTAGGGAACCGCCAAGTGTGAACCGAGTCACTGCTGGTGTACAGGCAGTGGTTGGGAAATGCCAAGAGTGAAATTAGTCGCTGCTGGTGTACTAGCAGCGACTGAGAACATCCATGTGTGAATTGAGTTGCTGCCGGTGTACAGGCAACGGCATGGAACCGGCAAGTGTGAACCTAGTCGTTGTCGATGTACAGGCAGCGGTTTGGAACTGTCAAGTGTGAACCAAGTCGCAAAAGCCGAGTGTGAACCGAGTCACTGCCGGTGTACAGGCATTGGTTGGGAACCGCCAAGTGTGAACCGAGTCACTGCTGGTGTACAAGCAGTGGCTGGGAACCGCCTAGTGTGAACCGAGTCTCTGCTGGTGTTTAGACAGTGGCAAGGAACCACCAAGTGTGAACCAAGTCACCGCTGGTGTACAAGCAGTGGCTGGGAACTGCCAAGTGTGAACAAAGTCGTTGCCGGTGTACAGGTAGTGGCTTGGAACCGCCAAGTGTGAACCTAGTCGTTGTCGATGTACAGGCAGTGACTGGGAACCGGCAAGTGTGAACCGAGTTGCAACAGCCAAGTGTGAACCGAGTCGCTGCCGGTGTGCAGGCATCGGTTGGGAACCGCCAAGTGTGAACCGAGTCGTTGCCGACGTATAGGCAGTGGCTGGGAACCACCAAGGGTGAACCGAGTCGCAACTGCCATGTGTGAACCAAGTCACTGCCGGTGAACTGGCAAGAGCTGGGAACCGCCAAGTGTGAACCGAGCCGTAACTGCCAAGTGTGAACCGAGTCGCTGCCGGTGTACAGGCAGCAGTTGGGAACCGCCAAGTGTGAACCGAGATGCTGCCGATGTACAGGCTGCGGCTAGGAACCACCAAGGGTGAATTGAGTCGCAACCGCCATGTGTGAACCAAGTTAGTGCCTGTGTATAGGTAGTGGCTGGGAACCGCCAAGGTTGAACTGAGTCACTGCCATTGTACAAGAAGCAGCTGGGAACCTCAAAGTGTGAACCGAGTCGCTACCGGTGTATAGTCAGTGGCTGGGAACCGCCAAGAGTGACCCCAGTCGCAACAGCCAAGTGTGAACCGAGTCGCTGCCAGTGTACAAGCAGCGGCTGGGAACCGCCAAGAGTGAACCGAGTGACTGTCGGTGTGCGAGCTGGGCTGGGAACCTCCAAGTGTGAACCGAATCGCTGTCGGTGTACAAGCAGCGCCTGGGAAGCGCCACGTGTGAACTGAGTCGCTGCCGGTGTACAAGCAGCGACTGGGAACTGCCAAGTGTGAACCGAGTCGCAAAAGCCAAGTGCGAACTGAGTCGCTGCCGGCGTACTGGCATTGGTTGGGAACCGCCAAGTGAAAACAGAGTCACTACTGGTGTACAGGCAGTGGCTGGGAACCGCC
>JAMKQA010001707.1:0-17628 GCA_024699735.1 Posidonia australis | reverse complement strand
TAAAAATAATAGTTTCTTTTGAATAAACTCTGTGATTTTACTTTTATTACAGTAAGGTCTTTTTTTCTTACATTTAAGCCCCTGCAAATTTGTTTTTAAATCATTTTAATAATGTTTGTTTTGGAAAATTACAGTGTGACCCTTGTACTTTTTTATTAATGTTTTCCAGGCTTCAAAATTTGACATAAACCCCTTGACTTGCTTTTAATTCATCTTTAAGTCCAGTATTTTGCACAAAAAGCTCTAAGCTTTATTAAAATTATTCTGAATGCATTATTTTCTAGCACAATTGCAAATTAAACCCTGGATATTCAAATATTTACTCAAATGTGTTCAAATTTTCATTATAAACCCTGTACTTCATTAAATTTACACTGAATGCATGTTTTTAAGGAAAATTTGTAGAATTGTCCCTAAAATTTCAAGTTTTAAAACTTAAGTCCATTGTCTTGCACATTTAACCCTAAATTTCTTCAGAATTGTTTTAAACACATGTTTTACTAACAAAATTGCAGGTTGAACCCTAGGAATCTTAATTTCGACCAAAAATGCATAATTTTGCACATTTAACCCCCAAATTCTTCCAAATTGCATAAAGAGTATTTTCTTAAGGATTTTGCTAATTTAGCCTTAGTATTTCAGCCTTCATTCAGAATTTATGAAATTTACAGAAAAGCCCTTGGAATTTACATTTTTCAATCACACATGCATCTTGTACATTTTGTTGCCCTTTTTCATGCATATTTTTTCATGCCTTCTTCATTGCATCATGCACACATTTCCAACTGATTTCAAACTTGATTTTCAAATTGATTCCCGGATTTCTTCCGACTTTCACGATTTCAATTTGATTTGAATTTCCATCACCCGAGGGCGTACATTAACAAGCTTAACAATGCCGACATTGACCCGAATGAGGATTATTTTCCCTATTTTGATTTTCTCGACTTTCTTCAAGTTTCCGTTGATTTGCGTGACGCTTTCTGAGTATTCTTGATTTTCACGATTTTCCTCATCGCCCATAGGCATA
This sequence comes from Posidonia australis, assembly GCA_024699735.1. NCBI lineage: Eukaryota > Viridiplantae > Streptophyta > Magnoliopsida > Alismatales > Posidoniaceae > Posidonia > Posidonia australis. The sequence continues at coordinate 16,598 of JAMKQA010001707.1, read as the reverse complement.
CAATAAAGTGGCATTTGCAATGCCTACATTGTCCCTCGGATTATCTTTTTTTTCTTTTATTCATTTCTTCTCTTTGATTTGGCATGTTTTCACAGTCATCTTAAGCATGTGCATTCAGAGTAAACAAGCATACGCACAATAGATCATTAGCAAGTAGGAAACTTAGAAAGATCGAGTTCTTCGGACGCATAGGGGTGCCTAACCCCTTCCCCATGCGTAACAAGAATCCTTACCCTTTCTTTGGCCCACATTGATTTGTGCACTACATCCATTAGGCACGGAGCATGCATATGTTTTCTTCGCCTTGATTTCTTTAGGTTTTTCCTTTGTGTTTGGTTTTCCTCGTCTTTCCATTAAAAGACTAGGTGGCGACTCCGTTCCTTATCCTTTTCTTATCTTTCCTTGATGTTTCCAAGTCTTGTCTTCTTCCCTGGATTCACCATCTTCGTCGTGACCGTATCGAGACTCCTTGTGTGCTTCCACGCACCTTGGAGAGCCATGCAGGGTTCCACCAGCATGGTCACAGTGGGGTACACGGTGGGTGTCCCTCATCAGGTTGACGACCAAAGGGGTACATATTGCTAGTTCCAGTGGCATGGATATCTGGCTAACTAAGAGGTGGTCTGGTTGGATAGGATGAATAGGCAAGGGTCGAGCGAGCAAGCAAATGGTCACCTCAGAGTGCACGGTCGACGGTGCGGCAGTACGCTCCACCTTTGCGATCAACCGTATCATGTGGACTGTTGACTCAGAACCGGCATGGCTTAAATGATACAAATAGGTAGGGAATAACTCATCAATAGTTTGGATTAGATCAGAGGGGTCCACCATGGATGTCGTAAACCAAAAGGCAAAAAGGAAATGGACTCTTGAGGCCCCAGCACCCGTCGAGTTGGTATTTGCAGGCATAGGCTGGCTAACAATGTTAGGATAGGCAGATGGTGCTTGTGCCCGTGGGGGTGGTAGTGTTGGTGTAGTGTGTGCCTCTTATGTGTTAATGATGATGACCTTACGATCAATCAGGTCCTGAATGGCATTCTGAAGAGCCAAGCAATTATACGTCGAATGGCCTGCGTAGTGATGGAAATTGCAGTGGAGGTTCGTGTTGTACCATGCTGGATGAGGGTTCGAGGGGAAGCGGACCTCTGGAAGGTTTAGGAGTGACACTACCTTGGGGAGGACGGCACTTAATGGCTCAACAAGCAGGGTGTACTGTCATGTAGCACGTTGAGGTCGTCATTGCCCTAGGTGGGGTCCTTGCCAGACCAGTGCCCTAGGGTACACTGGCTGGGTGGTGGTGGTGATCTGTGGCGTGTGCAGTGCCCTAAGTGCAGGTGCATAAACTAATTGATTTGGGTTTGGTTGGTTCACTACATTGACGGGCATGGCGAGAGACCCTACAAATGTGACGGTAGGCTTGGGAGGATCCCTCCTCTTTAGGTAACTGGTGCCAGTGCCATTACGAGTGCTGTTGCTCGCATGGTGATCAGGAGAGGTGGCTTGCTTGGCAAAGGTGGCGAGTGCAGGAAAGTTGCTGCTACAAAGGGAGCTCTCTACACGTGCACCTGCCCAAATTAAAGATGCAAAGGTGATGACAGGTTGAATGCTCAAAAGAGCCACAATATCTGGCTGCGCGCCTCGAATAACAATTTCGATAGATTTCTCATTGAAGGGTCTATCTCACTTGCGATGCTAGGGAACGCCAGCGGCTGACGTACTCCCCAAACGGCTCGTGGGGTCTCTGTCTGGTGGCGACAAGATCCTCTCTCTTTGGGACCAAGTCAAGATTAAAAGCATATTGGTCCATGAACGCCTGTGAAAGGTCGTTCCAAGTCTTGATCGATCCATGTCAAGCGACATGAACCACTTGAGGGCTGGACCAGTGAGACTCTTCTGGAAAAGGCGGATCAACAGCTTCTCGTCAGCCTGGAGCTGAGCGAGGTCTCCGTAATATGCCCTAAGATGTGAAATGGGGCAACCCTTACCGTTATACTTCTTGAAATCCGGGATTTGGAAATACGGTGGGAGTGTCGCCTCTAGGAATTAGTAGATGTCCCGAAATCTCTAGTGTTGGTGGTCGCCTCCCTGCACTTGTCGAAGTGCTCTCTCAAGATCACCCACCTTGGTGTGGAGGGTATTTGGAGCTGCTGCCAATGAGGGTGATGCAGCAGGAGGAATGGCCGCATATGCTATGTGGGTCACACCTAAGTGCTCCTTTGGGTCCACCATCGTGCCTCCTAGTGCTATGGCATGATGGCCAATATAGTCGTGCAAGAGTGTTGAATGTAGTTGTGGGAACGAAGGTGCCGAACTTGATAATGTGTGGAAGGAGGATTAGCAGAATGCTATGTAGCAGTGGATGCTGAATGCTGGAGTAGCAGCTGCTGTAGTGGTACAACGGCAGGCTACAGGCTCTGTGGATGCTGTACTCCAACCAACCCGAGGGGTTGGCCACCAGATACTAGAGTAGAATGTTGTGCAGTGAGGTGCGGTGTCTGTGAGTGAGGCAATGGCGTTACCCTTAACATTGGTACAGTGAGGAGCTGGGGTGAGGGCTGAGGTAGTGGTGCAGAAGGTGATGCCTGGAACACCATAGCAGGCTACCGGGGAACCTCAAGAACTGTAACACCCGTAAAATTCATTTTGTAATTATATACATTTTATGAATTTTATTCCTCGACTGGTGTTACTGTTCTGAGGCCCGTTGTGTAATTATGTGCTTTTGGGCTTAGGCCTCGTGGGTTGGTTCTGTTTGCGTGTCCCTGTGCGTGGTTTGGCACTGTGCATTGTGGCACTATGCGTGTGGGGCCTGGGTGTGGGGTCCCCATGGGGCCAGTGTTTGTGGGTTGTTGGTTGTGGCTGATGGTTGGGCTGTGTGGTTGATTGCTCGTGCGGTGTGCCGGTGGCTGAGACGTGCAGGTGGGCACGTTCTCAGCTACTACGGGCGTAGGCTTTATAAGCCGCACCGCTCTCCTCCGTCACCATCGCCATCTTCTCCTTCCTTCTTCCTTTCCCTTCCTCCTCAGCGGCGCATCCCTCCTCCTCCCCCACCTTCTTTCTCTTCCTCCCCACTCTTCCTTATCCTTTCTCCTTCTCCTTCTCCTTCCACCTGACCTCCTCTGTTTCCCCAGTTCTTCCTTCGCGCGCGCGTCGAGAGAGAGAGAGGTTGAGGAAGCGAAGCGGAGGGCTGTGGTTGCTAGGAGTGGTGCGCGGAGCTTGCGTGGTGTGCTCCCGTGGTCGTGGCGAGGCCGTGGTCGCCAGAGTTCGCCGGAGTCGGTCGAGAATCGCTGGAGGTGTTTTTCAAGTACGTTTTTCCACCCCATGTAATAGAGAGCATGAAATTGGTAGAAAATGCTAGGATTGCATGGAATCTAGGTAAGTTTACTTTCCTAGAATTTATTGTGATTTATTGAGAATTTATGGAGCATTTTTTGGGCATTTATGTCGGTGGTTGCGTTTTGGGTCGTTTTGACCCTTCTGCCTTTGTGATTTTATATCTTGATGCATGGTGAAATGAATTTTAGTTTTATTTGTTGGGTTTTGGAGTAGACTCGAGGGTCTACACCATATGTTTTATGTAAGATTTTTGGTGTTTGTTTAGGGGGTCCGATCGGAGGTCCCAATTGAGATGATTTCGGACGATAGGGTTTGCGCAGTTTTCTGGTTTTGTAGAATTCGGCATACCGAATGAAAATGGCATACCGAATCAGGGGATTTTGGTATACCAATTCCGCTCGGCATACCGTTTTTCTGTCAGGTTAGGTCCTCTGGTCGAGATTCGATCATCCGTTTTTGGACGGTATATCGAATTTGGCCTGAGTGTTGACTGTTGACCTAATTCGGTCGATCGATCCAGATCGGCCTACCGAACCAGGGGTTTTTGGAATACCGAACCTGTTTAAGGCATGCCAATTCTAGGCCCAAATGATTTTGCAAATGCGTTTTCCGAGGGCTTTCTAGATTGCCGAGTTTTGTCCCATTGAGAGGGACTGTGGGCCAACAGTGGTAGTCTCCTGGGACACTTGATGCGTCGTTTTACCATGGTTTTGGAAGAATTTTCAAAGATATGAAAATAGTTTGGAAAATGGATTTCAAGGAATAGTTGGCCTATTTTGGAAAATGTTTTCCTCGTTTTCTGTGTGCGAGCCGAGACAGTGTGGGACTGTGTCACGGGACCTGGGAATATGACGACATTCTCGGGTGGTCGGGCGCGACACCCTGGTTGAGGTCGGGGGGCTGAGATACCTGAGGTTGAGGGGCATCGGGTCCTGAAGGTATGAGACTCCTTGACTGTCGTCTTAAGGCTAGGGTTGTGGTCCGCGGGTTGAGATGTCTTGAGGCATGACGGGGAGGTATGATACTCCTGCTGTCGCCGTGAGCATTGAGGCTCGGGTGTTGTCGGGTGTGGAGGTTCGATACTCCCTCCTGAGCACCATGTGTAGAGGACACCGTGAGGAGGCGTACCCTGTGGTGGCCAGTGCGGGTGGGACACTTGCCCCGTAGCTGGTAGCGTCCTGAGAGAGAGGACAGCCTTCCCAGGGAGGGGTTGGCTTTTGAGGGTTCTCTTGAGAGAGGGGAATCGCCAGACGGTGAACGCTCCTACACAGGGTGGTCGTCACCGTGGCAGTGTAGAACGCTGGGGTCGCTCCTCAGTGGACTGTGTGTGGCTAGAGTTAGGTTGCCTGGCGCCGGGCTTCCCAACTCACTGTGTGTGGTTTTGGCCATTAAGGGCCTTTACTTATGGCTTTGGGCTAGTAGAGCCCTGGTTTTTGGTTTTGGCCAGTGTGGGCCTGATTTACGAGGTTTTGAGAAATTGATTTGTGAAATGAAGTTAAAAGGAAAATAGATTATGATTTTGAAGATAGACTCACAAATGGGGATAAGCTCGGTGACAAATCGACTGATATACTGTAATCAGGCCAATAAACTCCAAACCGCCTTCTCAAATGTAGGGGGAGGCATGTCAATGATGGCACTTGCTTTACTAGAGTCAACCTTGATTCCCCTTTGACTGATGATGTATCCCAAAAGCTTACTGGAAGATACCTCAAATATACATTTGTTGGGGTTAAGACGAAGTTTGTACTTTCTAAGGCGATCAAACAGCTTTCTCAAATAGACAAGGTGTTCCTCAGGCTCTTTAGACTTAGCAATCATATCGTCTACATAGAACTCTATTTCCTGATGCATGAGGTCATGGAAAAGTGCAGCCATTGTGTAGGGGACAGAGCAAAGGCCATGTCCTCGATCTTCTAGGTGAGGGCCAACAGATATTCTACCTGTGAGGTAGGAGATCTCTCAGGGACAGTGAGGGGTGGCACAGTCAAAGGTCCGGATGTCAAAGACAGAACAGATACAGATTACACTGAAGGTAGGGACCCTGCAAAGGATGTCGCCGTAGTAGGGTGAGTGCTGAAAGAGAAAGGGCCTTGAGAAAGCGAGGCCGTTAATGATACATCTGGAACCCGAGCAGCGGTCACTGAGACAGACTTAGTGCTTGGCTCCAGACTGGCCAAGGTCTGTGGATGTCCTATGGTGTAAGGGACAGAGCCTCTGTGCATTGGAACGTGATACACGAAGGGGATAGAGTGAACAGTTGAAGTCATAGTAAGGGTAGGAGGGACCAAAAATGGAGTGTCCTCCTGAGCAACAGTGGTGGAGAGAGGCTCACTGGTGCGCTGGGCCATGGCTGATCGAGATCGGGTGCGAATGGGACTACGGTGGCAAGTGAGAGGATGAATCCTAGGATGAGCTATCATCAAAGTGACGAATAACCCGAGAAAAGACAATCAACAACGAAGTGTCGCAAGTAGGTGAATCAATGACAGGAACGCTTAAGCTCTAGCTAAGGAACTCATGCTCTATTCGGGAAAAAAGAAAATTACTAGTGTTAAAACCAGCAACAAAATGCAGTTATTAAAGCGACGTGAATGGCATTCATGCACATGGATGCATCTAATATGCTCTCTCACACCCATCTAGTGTGTCCTACCAGGTTGTGTACTCCGAGATTGCACATGGGTAAATGGGTCTCCGACTCAAGCAAGATAGTAAGGAACCTATTTTAAATCCTGGAGAAAGCGCAGGTAGTGAACAAGTGGTGCGTTGGTGTCCTCGTCTCTTGCAGTAGCATGCAGCTGTACCCTCTACTAACATCGACATGACCCCAGACAAGGGAGAACAAACTAGTTACACATCCTACGCCAAAGATATAGAACGAGCGACCAGAATTGTCCTTCACAAAATATAGGTAGACTCAGAGGAGAAGATGCATGCCTTATATGATCAATCATGTTGTGACCATGCCTGCCTAGGGATCCGACGCGGAGTCGCACCAGAGGGAGGAGGCCACAGCCATGCCAGGATGGTGATGGCACAAGATAGGATAAAACAAAAAAATCGGAGTCATCACCTAGTCTTTTAAGGGAATGACGAGGAAAACCACAAAAAGATGAATGCATGTGATGCTAATGAGAAGGCCAGACGTCTACAACCAGAGGATGGATAATGATTTCTATTACGCACAGGCAAAGTGATAGGCACTCTCGTATGCCCAAGAAACTCTATCTTTCTAGTCCAATTCGCTTGCTAATGGCTGAATGAATGCTTGCTAAGCCTAGATTGTACTTTAATAATGCCAATATGAATGCCAAGACAAGACTAGATAGATGTGCAAGATGGTATGCAAAAACTGCAAAGAAATCCACACGAAATGATGAAATCACGAAACACGACACGACAAAGAAAATCACATGAAATGACGAGGTTTTAGGAGAGAATGGCCAAAAAAACGTACTGACACTAAGAGAGTCAAAAATGCAACCAACTCAAATCATCAGAATCATAGAAAACATCGCAGAAACTAAGATGGAAAAATTGCAAAGAAGTCCACGTAAAACGACCAGATTGGTGACCTATGAAGAAAATCACATGAAATGACGATGTTTTTGAAGAAAATGGCTCAAGAAATTATACTGACATCAAGAGAATAAAAAATGCAATCGACCCAAATCATCAAAATTATAAAAAACATCATGGAAATCAAGATGGAAAAATGGCAAAGAAGTCCATGTAGAGCGATCAAATGGTGACATGTGAAGAAAATCACATAAAATGGTGATGTTTCTGAAAGAAATGCTCTGGAAAACCACATCGATATCAAAATGATCAAGAGTGGGGTCAACCCGAATCATCAGAATCAGGGAAAAGGTCGTGAAAATAAAAAAGGGGAAAATAATCCGCGATTGGGCCAATGTGGGCCTTTTGGTCAGTTAGTGTATGCCCTTGGGCAAAGAAATCCAAATCAAATCGAAAAAATCCAGAATGTAGGAATAAAGGAAATCAAATCGAATGTTGAGTGAAGGATTCTGAAAACAAAATAAGGAAAAATCCACGGAACACCACATGAGATGCAAGCTCGCTCGGAAAAGATGGGATGAAGTGCAAATGCAGCGAAAACTATGTAGAATGCATGAAAACAGGCCTAAATGTGTAAAATATGTGGAGGAATGACTTAGACAAAGATTATGCATGACTTGGTGCAAGAGTTAACATGCATGTGCATGAATTGGTGGCACAGGGGCAATTTGGTCATTTCCATGGCCAGATGTGATAAATGCATGTATGGAGATGATGCATGGTCTAATGTATGCAAAATGTCAGGAAGAAGTTATTTGCAAGAAAACATGAAAAGGACTAGGACTTAAAAACAAGAAAAATGATGCAAACATGGTAAATGTCAAGTACGGGGACTAAAGTGCAAAATTTGCAAAACAGGGGAAAGCTTGACTAAAATATATTCATTGACTTCTACCCTAGTGTGCAGATGATGGATTAAATGAAAATGTGGCACTGGTGTGTGAGAATTGCACCTTGATAATTCCCTGAAAGTTCATGGTCTAATGTGCAAAATTCACACATAAAGTGCAAATGTGACTAAAATGTGAAATTAAAGATCAATTTACAATGTAAACATGATTTTAAATGAAAACTATGTTTAAGTGCGAAATTATAGATGCAATAAGTGGAAAATGTCAAAAATGGGTGTGAAAACAATTAAAACCCTAAATAATGAATATGAAATTAGTCTAAGGCTCTCGATGCTAATTTCCTATGGTCCTAGGGGCCTGCATGCAAACTTTTAGGACTTAAATGTGATAAAAATTCAACTTTTATGTTGATCAGTGTGATTATGAAGTCTTTTAGGGTACAGAATGCAAATTTTACAAATAAAGTTTATTTTTAAAAGCTCTGGGGACTTAGTGCAAAACTTTGGGACTTAATTGCTATAAAGATAAAAATAAAGATATGAATGCAATAAAGATAAAAAGTTAAAACATGCTAGGAGCCAAATGCAATTCTTACAGAAACAAAATAAAGAAATAAAAGTTATTTAAAACTACGAGGGCTTAAACGTAAAGAAAAGGACCTAACAGTAACTAAAGGAGGACCTAAGAGTAAAAAAACCTAAACTAATGGACCTAATCTAAATCCTATTTCCTTCGAAGTTCAACGGAGCCATCCATAAACGATAACATTTTGTGTTTGGCTGTATTGTCCACCAAGACGTCCATGTGAGGAAGTGGGAAATCGTCTTTGGGGCTCGCATTGTTAAGGTCTCTATGGTTAATGCACATACGGACCTTTCTGTCTTTCTTTGGCACTGGGACAACATTTGCTAACCACTCTGGGTATAATACCACCTTGAGGAAGTTCACCTCGTGCTGCTTCATGATTTCCTCCTTGAGTTTCAAGATCCATTGGGGTTGCCATCTCCTGAGTTTTTGCTTGACTGACCTCTTGTTAGGCTTTAAGGATAATGTGTGTACCACCACTTCGATATCCAGACCGACCATGTCGTCGTAGCCCCATGCGAAGACATATGTGTATTCTTTTAGAAATGCTATTAAATCTACCCTAGCCTGTGGTGACAGCTTAGCACTGATGAGCACCTCTTTGACATCCTCTATTGTATCGATGTTGACCCGTTTAGTTTCTTCCTCAACATGCATATTCCGCCCCTCTGGATCATTGTCGTAGGGCTCGAATTCGGGTGTCTCACTATTTTCATCCATGTTATCATCCTCTTCCTTATAAGCGATGAGCTTTGATATGATTTCCTCTTTGAAGGTTGGGTTGCTAGTGCATCTGCGTAGGAATTTTATACTCATGAAGGAAACATGCACTTCTTCAAATTCCTTGACGAGCTGTGGGAGGTACTCGTGATATGGCATGAGCTTTGGATCTTTAGTTTTCCAATCACCGTTGATCTAGGATATGACTAACATGGCATCCCCATGCACTTGTAGCTTTCATGTGCCATGTTCTAATGCGATTTGCAGTCCCATGATGCATGCCTCGTACTCGACTTCATTGTTGGTGCACTCGAAAGTGAGCTTTTTAGAGAAGGGGGTCATCTGTCCCTGTGGTGTCGACAATACTGTGCTGATTCCTCTACCCCTCTTGTTGACTACTCTATCAAAGTATAGATGCCATCAGGACTTGACTTTTGGCTCCTCAGAATCTGTATCTCCCATGGCAAATAGGATATCTTCTTCCGAGAATTACGTCTGCAAAGGCTCGTATTCTAGCAGTGGTAAGTCGGCTAGGTGGTCCACTACTGTGTGCCCCTTCATAGATTTTTGCGTGACAAATGTAATGTCGGATTGGGATAGCATCACCTGCCATTTCACACATCGTCCCACTAATGCCGGTTTTTGGAACAAGTACTTCATGGGTTCATGTCGTCATAAGAGAAGGACCGGATACGCCATCATATAGTGCCTGAGGCGTTGGGTGGCCCAGACAAGGGATAAGTAGATCTTCTCAATGGGACTATACCTGGCTTCGCGCTTGTTGAACTTCTTGCTCAGGTAGTAGATGGCTCTCTCCCTACATCCCGTATCATCGTGTTGCCCAAGGACTGCACCCAAGGAGTGTTGGGTGGTGGAGAGATATAATAACAGAGGTCATCCTGGTATGGGTGGAACCAAGACGGGAGGTTTTGTAAGGAGCTGCTTGATTTTGTCAAATGCAGCTTGACATTCTTCATTCTAGTAGACCTACGCGTTCTTTCTTAATAGCTTGAAGATAGGTTCACAAATGGGGGTAAGTTGCGCGATGAACCGGCTGATATACTGTAATCGACCTAATAAGCTCCGAACTTCCTTCTCAGATGTAAGGGGAGGCATATCAATGATGGCTCTTGCTTTCTCAGGGTTAAGATGGAGTTTGTACTTTCTAAGGTGATCAAACAGCTTTCTCAAACAGACCAGTTGTTCCTCAGGCTCTTTGGACTTGGCAATCATATCGTCTACATAGACTTCTATTTCCTGTTGCATGAGGTCATGAAAAAGTGCGGTCATTGCCCTTTGGTAAGTACCGTCGGCATTCTTGAGCCCCAATGGCATCACACGATAATAGAAAACACCCCAGGTGATGATGAAGGATGTCTTCTCCATATCCTCCTTGGCCATTCTAACTTGGTTGTACCCTGAGAAACCATCCATAAACGATAACATTTTGTGTTCGGCTATGTTTTCCACCAAGACATCTATTTAAGGAAGTGGGAAATCGTCTTTGGGGCTCGCCTTGTTGAGGTCTCTGTAGTCGATGCACATATGGATCTTCCCGTCTTTCTTTGGCACTAGGACAACATTTGCTAACCATTCTAGGTACAACACCCCCTTGAGGAAGTTCAGCTTGTGCTACTTCATGATTTCTTCCATGAGCTTCAAGATCCATTGAGGTCGCCATCTCCTGAGTCTTTGCTTGACTGGCCTCTCGTTAGGCTTCAGGGGTAATGTGTGCACCACTACTTCGACATCCAAGCCAACTATATCATCGTAACTCTAGGTGAAGACATCTATGTATTCTTTCAAAAATGTTATGAAATCTGCCTTGGCCTGTGGTGATAGCTTAGCACTGATAAGTACCTCCTTGACATCTTCTGGCATACCAATGTTGACTCATTCAGTTTCTTCCTCGACATGCATATTCGGCCCCTATGGATCATTGTCGTAGGGCTGGAATTCGGGTGTCTCACTGTTTTCATCCATATCATCATCCTCTACCTCATAAGCGATGTGCTTTGATATGATTTCCTCTTTGAAGGTTGGGTCGATGGCATCAAAGGAGAGGATGTGCTCTGATTTCTGTCCCTGACGATTCTTCATAATGGTCACATTGACTTTGGTGTTCTTGTATCTGCACTATGTGACCTCTGGCTCTTTGATGGTGGGGTCTGCTGACTGATCGGGTTGATTTGTTTCCTTGGCTCCTAATGCTATTTTTTGATTATTTTTTTTTAAGTTTTCTATTTTTTTGGATTTTCTAGGTTTTTTGATATTTTTTTGTATTTTCTGTAGTATGTACAAGTGGTGCTATTAACTGGCGGCTGTCCTGTTGCTACCTGATAGGAGTGATGCTGCTCGACTCTCCTCCTGAGTTTAACTCAGAGTCTTTTTCTTTTGACCCTCACCTTAAGAAGGTGAGGCTTTAACTGCATGTACCATCTAGACCCGCCTCTCGGCTCAGAAGAGATTTACTCTAATGGTTTAGTGGGTTCTGGCTGTGACTCAGCCAAGACCATGATGGATGTGTGGTCCGGCAGTTGGTGGGAGGGTTGCTAGCTCTAATTCTGAGGCCTTAGCCTTTCCTTTTCTCAGCCTTTGATGCTCGACTGCGTCTTCAGCCCACACTGACAACTGCTCTTGGAACAACAACTCTAAATCACTAACTTTCTCATTCAACTGAATTGCCCTGCCAACTGTCTCGTCCTCTTTCGAGGTGCAATCCGAATATTGAACGACACTCTGCTCTACTATTGACTTATTTTGACTATGGACCTCTGCTAATCGATCTAAGACTGCTGTAAGCGATGCCCGTGATTGACTGACTGTTTCGCAGACGCAACTGCTTGTAGGACTATCACTGTGGGGCTCGTTGTTGGGGTGGTGGCTGATGTTGTCAATAAGGTTGCCAGCGGCTGAGGCAGTGGCTACACAATCAAACGTCGGCTCTTTTCCGCAGTGGCCTGGCTCTGATTGGGATCAAGTATCCCTACGCTGACAATGTTAGTGAGGTCTGATGGAATAAAAATCTTCTTGTACCTCTTGGTGCACGAATATCCGTCTTTATGTGGCTGCCACTCGTAGCTCAGTCCTTCGAACTCTCACCTTTCCACCGCCTGGATGGGTTCAAAGATTCCCTGGCCGTGTCGCCCGAGTGGTGTTCCTTTCTTGTATCCCCATTTGCGACACATGTTTTTAATCATCCGAAGAGGATTGCCATGAACGGTTAGGTAACTGACACGCTCGACAGCTAGAATGTAATTAACAGGCTCGAAATGGTTGACCCAAAACATGACGTCGGATGGCTTGGGGTCAAAATGGACGGTCTGGAGTGAGACAGCTAAGACCGACTCAACCTTTTCCATGTCAAGATCTTCCTCCATGACAACAACTACGTTGTTGCCCCAGCAGAACTTAACCATACGATGGAGGGTTGAGGGGATCACCTGATGCTTGTGCAACCAAGGGCGCCCAAGCAAGAGATTGAGAGAGGGCTACAAATCCACAATATGGAATTCGACATCGAAGACTACAGGCCTTATGGTGAAAGGAATAACCAGCATCCCTAGCGCATCGTGATGCGTGTTATTGAAAGCCGTCATTCCCTTCGTAACTGGTATGATATCTTCGACTTTGAATCCAATTTTGTTTGTTGTGTGTAAAGGGCAGATATTAAGGCCTGCACCGTTATCAACCAGAGTGAATGGAATTCAGAAGCTTTGATATTGCGCTGTAATGAACAGGGGCTGGTTATGATTGACTCCTACTGGAGGCAATTCCTCGCTGGAGAAAGAAATGACGTGAGGCTCTACAATCATCCCCACCATATTCTCAAGAGCGGACGGTTCTATGGTGAGTGAGACGTGAGTAGCCTGAAAGACCCTGATAAAGGCCTCTCGATGTTTCGAACAAGTATGGATGAGATCCCAAATAGAGATGTCAGCCTTAACCTTCTTTAGTTGAGATGTGATGTCGACAAAGGATTGCTCTTTCCTGGTAGAAGAGGTAGGAACTAAACAAGGGACCGTCCTAGAAGGATGGGTAACTGGCTGACGAGGGGAAGACACTGTATGATCAAGCTAGGCTGCTGGCGCTGGTGGCTTATACACCATCCCTGACCTGGTGATTTCTACGCACATCTCTGCGGCATAATCATAGGGTACATAGTGAGTGTCCCTTTTCAGGTGGATGACTAAAGGGGTATGTGTTGCCAGTTCCAGCGGCGTCAACACGGGAATGGCTGAGAGGCGGCTTGACTAGATAGGATGTTGGATAGGATGCTGGACAGGAGGCTGGACAAGATGAGTAAGCGTGGGTTGGGCGAGTAGGCAAATGGGTGCCCAGGAGTGCACGGTCGATGGTGCGATGATACACTTCGCCCTTGAGGTCAGCCGTATCATGTGGATTGCTGACTCAAAACCGGCACGACTCAAACTATAAAGACGAGTATGAAAAGGCTCACTAATAATATGGATCAGATCAGAGGGCTCCACTACGGATGTGGTAAACCTAGAGGGAGAAAGGAAATGGATTCCTGAGGCCCCACCGCCTGCTCAATTATTATGCGCAGGCATGGGCTGGTTGACAATGTTAGGATAGGCTGGTGGTGCTTGTGCCCGTAGAGGTGGTGGTGTTGGTGCAGTGTGTGCCTCCTGGGTGTCAATGACGATGACCTTATGGTCAATCAAGTCCTCTATGGCGTTCTGAAAAGCCATGCAATTATCTGTTGAGTGGCCCGCACAGCGGTGGAAATTGCAGTAGAGTTTCGTGTTGTACCACACTAAAAGAAGGTTCGACAGGGGACGGAGCTCCAGAAGTTTCATGAATGACACCACCTGGGGGCAGATAGCACTCAGTGGCTCAACAAGTAGGGTGTACTGTCGTGTAGCATGCTGAGGCCGTCTTTGCCCTAGGCGGGGTCCTTGCCGAACCGGTGCCACGGGATACACCAACTAGGCTATGGTGGTGATCTATGGCATGTGTGGTGCCCTAGGTGTAGGTGCATAGACTAATTGATTCGGGCCTGGTTGGTTCACCACATTGATGAGCATGGTGAGCGACCCTACGTATACGATGACAGGCTTGGGAGGATCCCGCCTCTTAGGGTAACTTATGCCAGTGTCGTTACGAGTGTTGCTGCTCACATGGTGATCTGAAGATGTGGCTTGCTTGGTGAAGGTGGCGAGTGTAGGAAAGCTGTCGTTGCGGAGGGAGCTCTCTACACGCGCACCTACCCAAATCAAAGATTGAAAGGTGATGATAGGCTGAATGTTCAACAGAGCCCCCACATATGGCTACACACCTCGAATAAGGATTTCAATAGACTCCTCATCAGAAGGTCTATCTCTCACTTGTGATGTAAGGACACACAAGTGGCCGACATTCTCCCCAAACAACTCGTGAGGTTTTGTCTTATAGGGACAAGATCCTCCCTCTTTGGGACCAAGTCGAGATTAAAAGCATATTGGTCCATGAATGCCTGTGAAAGGTCGTTCCAAGTCTTGATCGATCCCATGTCAAGCGACGTAAACCACTTGAGGGCTGGACCGGTGAGATTCTTTTGGAAAAAGTGGATCAACAGCCTCTCGTCAGCTTGAAGCTGAGCGAGGTCTTCGTAATATATCCTAAGATGTGAAATGGAGCAACCCTTACCATTATACTTCTTGAAGTCCAGGATTTGGAAATGCGGTGGGAGTGTCGCCTCTGGGAAATAACAGAGGTCCCGTAATCCGTAGGGTTGGCGGTCGCTTCACTGCACTTGTCGAAGTGCTCTCTCCATGTCACCCACCTTGGCATGGAGGGTATCCGGAGCTGCTGCCGACGAGGATGATGCAACAAGGGGAACGACCACATATACTATGTGGGTCCCACCTAAGTGCTCCTCCGGATCCACCATCATGCCACCTGGTGTTGCGACATGATGGCCAGCATATTCGTGCATAAGTGTTGGATGTAATTGTGGGAATGAAGGTGCCTGAACCTGATGAGAGTAGGATGACTAGAGAGGTTTGTGGCAGTGGATGCTGAGTGTGGGAGTAACAACTACTGCAGTTATACGACGCCAGGCTGTAGGCTTTGTGGATGCTGTACTCTAGCCAACCCGAGGGACTGGCCACCAGATGCTGGAGTAGAATGCTGTGTAGTGAGGTGGTGTGTCTGAGGCAATGATGTCACACCTAATGTGGGTGCAATGAGGAGCTAGGGTAAGGGTTGAGGCGGTGGTGCAGAAGGTGATGCCTGAGACATCAGAGTAGGCTGCTAGGGAACCTCAAGAATAGTAGGGTCCATAGTAGATTGGATAGCAAAGGCTATACCCTCGATCTTCTGGGTGAGGGCCAACAGATATTCTGCCTATGCGACAGGAGATCCCTCAGGGACGGTGAGGGATGGCACAGTCAAAGGTTCGGATGTCAAAGACGGGACAGATATAGGTTGCCCTGGAGGTAGGGAACCTGCAAGGAATGACGCCGTAGTGGGCTGAGTGTAAAAAGAGAAAGAACCCCGAGGGAGTGAGGCTGTCAGTGATACATTTGGAACTCGAGCAAGGGTCACCGAGATAGACTCAGTGCTTAGCTCCAGACTAGCCAAGTTTAGTGGATGTCCTACTATGTAGGGGACAAAACCTCTGTGATGCACGAAGGGGACAGAGTGAACAGTTGAAGTCACAGTAAGGGTAGGAGGGATCGAAAAGGGAGTGCCCTCCTGAGCAGCAGTGGTGGAAAGAGACTCGACGATGCACTGGACCATGGCTGACCGGGAACCGGTGAGAATCAGACTATGGTGGCAAATGAGGGGATGAAAGGACGAGCTATCATCAAAGTGATGAATAACTCGAGAAAAGATGATCAACAATGAAACATCGCAAACAAGGGAATCAAGGCAGGAACGCTCGAGCACAAGCTACGGAACTCACGCTCTACCAAATGTAGACACCCCATATGCTTGCAGCTGGACCCTAAACCTAAGCTCTAGTCCAAAACCCTAAAACTAATTCAAAACCTAGTTCAAAATCCTAAACCTAATTCAAAACCGGAGCCCTAAACCCTAAACTTAGTCCAAAACCCTAAAACTAATTCAAAACCTTAAAACTAACCTAAACCTAATCCAAAACCCTAAACCTAATTCAAAATCCTAAATCTAATTCAAAACTCTAACTTAAACCCTAAACCTAATCCTAAACCCTAATCTAAAACCCTAACAACCTATAATAACCTCTAACCACCTAAACAAACCCTAACCACTTCTCACCTTCATCATAACAACCTTAACCACTTCCCACTCTACCATAACAACCTTAACCACTTTCCACTCCACCATAACAACCTATAACAACCTCTAACCACTTAAACAAACCCTAACCACTTCCCACTCCACGATAACAACCTATAACAACCTTTAACCACCCAAACAAACCTAACCACTTCCCACCATCATCATAACAACCTTAACCACTTCCCACTCCACCATAACAACCCTAACCACTTCCCACTTTACCATAACCACCCATAACAACCCCTAACAAACTAC
>JAMKQA010001705.1:0-19750 GCA_024699735.1 Posidonia australis | reverse complement strand
TTTGTTTTGAGTTCCACTCCGAATGGATGGAATCAAGGCAAACTGTCTTCCTCCTTCCTTTGGGCTGGTATCCCAAACTACTTGGGCAATCCTTGTGATACCTGATGGATTCCCCATTCTCCTTGTTCCTTCTCTCCTCTTGGGCTGAAGTGGTGGGGTGTCTCTGTCAACCCTGAGTATCGGTCTCTATTCCATTCGTCCTCTGACCATACTCAGGGAGGGGAACTGTAGACACCCCCATATGCTTGCAAATGAAAAAAACCCTAACAAGACTCTAAAAACCAAAAAAAATCATAAAAACCCCAGGAAAACCCTAAAAAACCAAACAAAGCCATGAAACCCTAAATAAACCATAAAAACCTTAGAAAACCCTAAAAATCATAAAAACCCTAGGAAAATCCTAAAAAACCAAACAAAGCCATAAAACCCTAAATAAACCATAAAAACCTTAGAAAACCCTAAAAAATTCCTAAAAACCCTAACAATCCCTAAAAACCTAAACAAAATCATAAAACCCTAAATAAACCATAAAACCTTAACAAACCCTAAAAGATCCTAAAAACCCTAGAAAAACCCTAAAAAACTAAGCGAAACCATAAAACCCTAAAACCATGGTTAAACCCTAATCTAAACCTTAAACCCTAGGTTAAGACCTAAACCAAATTCAAAACCCTAATCTAGACCTTAAACCCTAGGTTAAGACCTAAACCAAATTCAAAACCCTAATCCAAACCCTAATACTTAAATCAAACCCTAAGTCAAACCCTAAATCATAAGTTAAACCCTAAAATCATAAGTCAAACCCAAAACCTTAATGTCAAACCCCAACAACCTTAACCATTTCCCACTTCATTCCAACAACCTTAACCACTTCCCACTTCACTCCAACAACCTTAACCATTTCCCACTTCACTCTAACCACCTTAACCATTTCCCACTTCACACCAACAACTTTAACGACTTCCCACTTCACTCTAACCACCTTAACCACCTCCCAGTCTAACCATAACAACCAACTAAGCCATTTGGAAGCCTATAAATAGCCCCTATTTGCAAGTGAAATGGGAGGTTGGAAAAATTTGAGAGGAGAGCCCCCCAAAGCTTTTTCCTCCAAACCAGAGCAACCAGAGTGATCCTAGAGCAAGGAGGAAACTCGTGGAGGAGAGAAATCAAAGTTTCCAGCCATCTCCGGTGAGTTCCAACGGCCTTCGGCGAACTCCGATGGCCAAGCTCACTGCTAGTCCAGGTATGCCCTCCACAAGCCTCAATTTCTCTACATTTTAGCTTCCTGGATCTCCCTCTTCCTTCCCCGATCGATTCCAGTCGAACCAAAGGCGTTCCTTGGTTGGAATCGAGCTCTCAGGCCTCACCGGAGTAGTCACGCCTCTCCAGCTCCACCACGCCTCTCCAATCCTCCAAGAACGTTCCACGGCACGCCCCTAGTGCTCCGGAGCCATCAAAGCCAAGCCTCGTGCACTGGATCACCTCTATAGTCAAGCTCGCCGGAGTTGGATCACGTCGACAGCGAGAGAGTTCATAGGATGGGAGAAGTGTCCCATTATTGCTTCTAGAAGAGGGGAAATGTTCCTCACTGCACCACCAAGCTTCCTGGACCCCTGAGCACCACGCTGCAACCCTCCATCACCTCCTTCTTCTCCGGCGCCGTCACCGGAGCAGTCACGACGGTGAGGGAGACGGGCAACCCATTCCAGCCACTAGCCCTCAGATCCAGACTGCTAGATCCTCTTCTTCTCCTCTCCTCTTGCTCATCATGTTTTCGGATGCAAGATCAGGCCATGGGATAGCCTGTGAGAGCATCCTCGGCGATCGTCGATGGCGGAGTTCCGTCACCAGCGACCGTCGATTCCTTTTCTTCTAAAAAATAAAAAAAATAGTTTTTCCTTTTAAATAACTTCTGATACTTTTGTTTTTTTACAATTAGGTCCTTCTTTTCTTACAAGTAGGTGCTTTTCCTTACAATTAGGTCCTTGCAATGTTTTTTTAATCGTTTGAATAAAGTTTGATTTGAAAATATTGCAATGTGCCCCCTGAATAATCTTGTTAATGCCTTTCATGCTTTAAAGTTTGATATAAGACCCTCTGAGTTACATTTTACACATTAAAGTCCAGCTTTTTTGCATAAAAAAATTTGAGTTTTGTTGAAATAGTTCTGAATGCATATTTCTCTATCAAAATTGCAAGTTAAACCTTGAGAATTCAAATATTTGCTCAAATGTGACTGAATTTTACTGATTTCACATTGAATGCATGTTTTCTAGGGTAAATTTGCATGTTAGTCCTTGAAAGATTCGATTTTCAAATATGGACTCATTTTCTTGCATATTTAACCCTGAATTTCTACAGAATTGCATTAAATACATGTTTTGATGGCAAAATTGCATATTGACCCCTAAGAATCTTTAATTTGACCAAAAATACACAGATTTGCACATTTAACCCTAGATTTCTTAAAAATTACATAAAATGTGTTTTTCTGTGTATTTTTGATGATTTAGCTTTAAAATTTCAGTTTTCATTTAAAATTTGGGATTTTTGCACAAAACCCCTTGGAATCTACATTTTTACACTCTTACATACATTTTGTACATTTTGTTGCTATTTTTCATGCATATTTTCTCGTATTTTCTTCCTTGCATCGTGCACACATCTCTAACTCATTTCAAGCTTTGTTTTCTCAACATTTTCTGGATTTCTTCCGACTTTCACGTTTTTTATTTGATTTGGCTTTCCATCGCCCGAGGGTGTACATTAACAGGCTTAACAATGCCGACATTGTCTTAAATGAGGATTATTTTTCCCAATTTAATTTTCTCAGATTTATTCAAATTTTTGCTGATTTACGAGATGCTTTCCGAGAGTTTCTTGATTTTCACGATTTTCCTCATTGCCCACGAGCATACAATAAAGCGGCATTCTCAATGCCTATATTTGTCCCTAGGATTATCTTTTTTCCTTTTATTTTTTTTCTTGTCTTTGATTTGGCCTGTTTTCCAGTCATCTTTAGCATATCCATTCAGAATAAGCAAGCACACACCCAACAGACCATTTAGCAAGTAGGAAACCTAGAAAGATTGAGTTCTTCGGGCACATGGGCGTGCCTAATTCCTTCCCCATGTGTAACAAGAATCCTTACCCTTTCTCTGGCTCGCATTGATTTGTGCACTACATCCATTAGGCATGGTGCATACATGTTTTCTTCATCTTGTTTTCTTCTTGGTTTTCTTTTGTATTTGGTTTTCCTCGTCTTTCCATTGAAAGATTAGGTGGTGACTCCTTTCGTTATCCTTTCTTATCTTCCCTTGGTGTTTCCGAGTCTAGTCCTCTTCTTCGGATTCACCGTCTTTGTCGTGACCGTATCAGGACTCCTCGTGTACTTCCACGCACCGTAAGGAGAGTCGTGCAGGGTTTCACCAGCATGGTCACAGGTGTGACAGCTGCTCATGCCACTTGTGAGCTGACCATTCGTCAACTTCTCATCCAGCATGCATCATTCATTAGCATGCATTCATCTGCATCGCATGCATTCATCAAACGCATCATGCATCATCACACATCAGTTCATTGTAGCATCATTTGCGTTAGCATCGCGTAGAACCACATGTCCCTAGTGGATCCTTAACACATTGGCATTTGCATCATTGCATTAGCATTACACAAATTCACATATGTATTGCGGTGTTGCGCACATCCCTAACGGAACTCGACACACACACATTTGCATTCTAGTGGCATTTTAGTATCTTTATGTATCATTGGTACCAACATTCGTATTTTCAACATCGTGTTTGCACTTGTTTCTTGCATTAGTATTCGTGTCTTCAGCATCATGTTTACACTTATATTTGCATTTCAGTACTTGTGTTTCCACCATTGTTCTTATCCTCACATTTCTTGCATTGTTTTAGCATCTGCATTCGCACTTCATCAATGACTTATGACTTTCAGTGCATCCACCGAATAAGTGACTCATGCCAACAACAAACTCCACTTCCTATGGCTCCAAGTGGAGTGTCTTTGTCAACCCTAAGCATTGGTTTCGGTTCCATCTGTCCGTCTTCCTCGCTCTAGGAGGGGCATCTGTAGACACCCCACTTTGGTAGCCACTCACTAAAGAATTTCACCGAAAGAACTTAATGATGGCAATAAGGCACTTTCCCACACCAAAGCCCCTTTCACACCCAAAAACCACCCCAAATCAACCCTGAAACCTCCAATCCATCCCAACACCTTAAGCCTTCACTTAATACCAAGCCCAAGCCCATTTGATGGTCTAGCAATCAAAGAGCAAGCCTTCAGTCTAGCCTAAGGCCCTGACTTGGCCCAGTCATCTGGCTACCACATGCTGATAATGCGGCAATGTCACGTAGGTCGGGGGCACGGTTGGGTCAGTAATTAACTACTGGGGTTCGATTGGTGTTTTCACTTAGTGGACCACAAATCTGCCTCTTCTCATTAGATGGCACGAATGTGAGTGTGTTCCCTGAACTTTCTGGACCATCCAACCCCTCTACCTAATCCCGATTCCCATCCAATCCAACCTAATTTAAATGTAAGCCCCTCATCATCCACATTTAAATCCAACGACCTCCCTCTCTTCTTCCCTCAATTTAAGCCTCCCTTGAGCTCATGTAGCTCTCTCTCTCTTGGCACTTCCAGGCTTTTAGCACTCCAATTAGCACAAACCACACCTCCAGCCATCTCCAGCAATTGAAACCGTCGTTTCTGACCATCCAATGCATCACATGACCAATACAATATCCCACAACCCTTGAACAGCCAAGCCATCTCTTCCACGCCATCCATTAGTCCTCCTTAGGTCGACATTGAAGTCCCATGTCCTTGAGTTTAGGCCCAATCACATCCTCTGGCTGAGCTACAACATCATTGCTCGTCGAGCCTCAATTGAGCACCCATCAATCCACCTAACTATCCAGACCTCAAACAAGCCAAGCAAACACATCCTTGCACTCATTAGCCCTCTCTCAGCCTTCGCCAAACCTCCCCAACCTTTGCAACTAGTCACTGAACCATGAACCAGAGGCATCGCCGTTGTTGGGGAAGACAAGCTTCCACAAGTAAGCTCCTTTACCTGAGATCTATTTGTGTTTGTTCTCTTCCTTTCCATAGCTTTTTTCAACGTGTATTGTGTAATTACCTCTGTTTGAGCCTACACCCATGCATTCATACTGCATCATGGCACAACCGGCGATGGGTTCAATGGGCATTAAGATGGTTGACGCCCTGTGACCACTCTCTCACCCTTCCTGGCATCACATCACCTTCCCTTCCATTCTCTAAACCTTCCAGGATGCCCACTTGTAGCTCCATGACTCTTGGATGGTCGGTCGAGCTTGCAGATGCCGGCGAGGTAAGGTGAGGATTGTGGATGGCAGACATAGCATACATTCGCATCCATCTAGCATATTCACTTTCCTCCTTGCTCCCTCTACCCTTTGGAAGCTTTGGAATGTCTCGCCAGAGGGTTTGGTTTGATTCCAGAGTCAAGCTCATCGGTAAAACTCAATTGTTGGTGAGGAAAATAGGTGGAGCCATCCACGTGACCCCGCTGACATCAAGATGCCCAGGTATGTTCCCCTGTATGCCTTTTAGCTTCCCATGCATATACATTCATCATGCATCCATGCACTTGCATTTGGAGCAATGAAAAGTTTGCTACTCTATTTTGTATCCAACAGTTGTGTACTGAATGCACGGAACAAGGGTGCGGGCCAGTTGTGCTGTTTGGATAGGCATCTGTTTGAGCTTCCATGCATCTTGTCTCCCTATTTTCTCTCTAATCATCCATTGATTTCTATGTTTTTCTCCTGTATCTACATTTCCTCACATGCACTGCATGATTTCTCGTGTTATTCGACATCCATTCTTGATTTGTTTTCTTGCTTTCTCCATGCATGGTTCCTTCGCCGTCTCTGTGTTTTCTTGCATCCTCCTACATCCATTCATCCATAGGGTGATGATGTTTACTACATTGATTTCTTTTGACCGACGGTCTAGGATTCTCATAGTGTTACTGGGCATCAGCTTTCATAGTTTTTCGCCCCATTCATCACATTTGCATTGGCATAGCATGTAGCATTCATGACATCTTAGACATAGCAAGCATACATGATCATTTGCATTGGCGACACACAAGCAAGTGAATAGCCTAAAAAAGACCTATTTCTCGGGCGTTTGGAAGTTCCTAACACCTTCCCTATGCGTAACAAGAGTCCTTACCCTTTCTTTGGCCCACGATAACCATTTGTGTCATGTTCATTAGGTACAGAGCATGCACACATTCATTTAACATCCATTTGCATTCATTTGCATCATTTTCTCGCATTTTTATGCATTCGATTTTCCTCCTCTTTTGGGTTTTGAAAAAATTAGGTGGCAACTCCATTTTTTTTCCTTTCTTTTCTTTGGTGTTTTCAAGTCAAATATCCATCCTTAGATTCACTATCTTCATCGTGACCTTATCGGTTCGTGAGTCTGGTTTTCATACCAAACTCGTGGGTCCCTGTCAGTCGACATGGTCACAATATCTATTTGCATTTACACAAACATTGTACTACATTCTTCTTAATAAGGGTAACTTGAGTATTAGAATTTGATAATTCGTAATTACCTATAGTTCCTTAAAGCTATGATTTCTTGAAGACTTGGCAAACTAAATAAGATCATGACAAACACCTTGAAACTACTTTAGAAATTAAAACTAAGGTGAAAAGCATCATCTACTTCAAACAAACAAAATGACCTTTTGATCGTTCAGGAAAATTGAAAATTCTAGTGTAGAGATCAATTATCAAAAGCAAATTTCGAAAACTAAACCCTTATAGGAACCTAGCAAATAAGGGTTTTGGGCCTAATCGTAGGGAAGTTTTCAACCTATAGACACCCCAATTGTGAGGCCGCTTGTCGGTGGACTCCTCCCAAAAAACTTGCTCCAACAACGACGAGCCTCATTCAAACAAGCCCAAGCCTCACCCAAACAAACCTAAGTCACCTTTTAACATTCAACTAGTACAACCACCATCTCTCAGGCCATCCCTCTCCTCTAGCACCATTACCCACTAAACAACCCACCAGTAGCCTTCCAAATTGCAACCTAGTAGCACCAACATCAAGGAGCAATGTTGGAGCATCATCAGAGGAGACCGAAAGTGGCAACTGCAACAAACACTAGTAGTTTGCAAATGATCACCACATAGGTAGGTCGCTCAACCTGGTAGTGTAGCATCTTCTTGTGTAGCATGGCTTTCTCCTTGTCAGTTTTTGTAAGAGCATAGTTGGAGTTGGGTTTGTTTTATCGTTTTGCATTGTCTACTATGATGGGTTAACCAATCTCAAGCAAAAACTTGGTAACCATTGAGCACGAGCTATGACCCATCCCAACATGCTATCTTTCTCCCCTAATGTCTGTTGAGTGTACTTAGAGAGCTCAAATCATTGATGGTATGTCAGCACAAGACCCATGCATGCCATGATGATGGATGTTGGGTTGGCTTCTTTGTTTTTCGTTTTGTTTGCATTTCTTGTTTTATCTTGTGTCTTGCTATGTTCTCAGCCTTTCTTGGGCTTGAATGCATTCCATCATGATGAAATCTATTGTGGTTTTGGCCAGAATTGAGAAAAGAAGCTTGGTTGCCCACACCAGAAGATCTCCCTATGCAAGGGGTTGGTCCATGGAGCTGACACTTGCTTTTTACTTTGCCCTATATGCCTTGCTTTGGTTTTGTCGTAACTCTTGATTGAACCATTGGGTTTACGTGATTCCTTCTTATGAGTTTTCCTTGATAGGTGGTCTTCAATTTTGAGCAAAGTTTGATTAGATCAGATATCGGGTCATGAAGTTTTGGGCATTTGAGTAACAACATGTCACTTTGTGTTTTTCCCTCTCTATTGCTTATACTTTTGGTGTTTGTTGCATATCTTACTTCATGTTCATCATTTTATCAATCCATCATCTCAAGCTTTTAGATTAGAAGTTGGCGTTTGATTTGCATACCAATAAGAGCATGTTATTTAATAGGTACTAGGAGATATCATCCTCGAAGTTAGCCATATTGCACACAATCGTGCGCTTTTCATTTTGGTTGTCTTTGATTTTACCTATGTTTATTTGTCATCTGACTGTTGGTTTGCCTTGATATTTGTTACTGTTTATCTCTCTTGATTGTGTAAACATGTCGGCGATAGCCTCAAGCGTGGCATGAAAAACCAAATGCGCGAGGGCCAGCGAAGTCACGGCAAAAAAACGATAAAGCAATGACAAAAATGCGGGAGTTGCCACTAATGCATGGCATTTAGCATCGAATGATTATGCACAAGTTAGCTTCTTGTTTGAATCCAATAGAGCAATGATGCTTACTATATGGAGTTTTAAGAACTAGGCATGATGATCTTACGTACCTACTTAGCAGAGTGCAACAACACAAGTCCTATGCATGAGCGCTCTAGTTCAAAACACATATAGAATGATTGAGCATTAGATTGCATGATTTTATACCATGTGTGTTTTATTGACATTGCATGGCATCAAGCATTCATCTTTAGGCATGCATTAAGGAGTAAGCATACATGTGCATAGCCACACATGTGAGCAAGTTAGCCAAGAAAGATCGATTCATCAGGCGTATGGGGGTACCTAACACCTTTTCCCTACGTAACCAGAGTCCTTACCCTTTCTTTGTCGTGCAATGACCAACATGTCGCATCCATTCGGCTTGGATTATTGCATTTGCTTTTTGGCATTACTTTTATGGCATTTCTTCTTTGTTTTTTGGTTTTCCTCATCTTTCAATTTTGAATAGACTAGGTGGTGACTCCATTTCCTTATCCTTTTGTTTTGCTTTCGCATTTAATGTTTTTGAGTCAAGTGTCCTTCCTTGGATTCACCTTTTTGCCGTGATCATCTCAGTTCGTGTGTTTGGCCTTCCATGTCTCGCATGCATTAGTCGTTGATATGGTGACAGGAATTGGTGACTCTACTGGTGATGTTAAACTCCAACTTTCGCTTTGAATTTCATGCTTGCATGACTTTTGCTTTTGTTCATGTTGCTTCACTTGTGCTTTCTCCTTGCTTTTATTTGCATTTGCCTATCTTTTATTGCTCACTTGATGCCTACTACTAGCCTTTTGCTTGGTGGATGTCTTCCTTTACACATTTTCTATGCTACCACACTCCCATATGCCATGTTACATGCCTTTTGATGTGATGGATGTTTTCTTTTTCCACCATCATGATAGCACGACACTACCACATACCATGCACATGCCTTTTGCTTGATGATTGATGCTTGCTTGCCATACTTGGGTGTTTCTTTCCCCTTCCACACTTGCCATCCTAGGGAAAGTAATGACGTGTTTGCTTCCCCTAATTGGCTTAACTTAAAATTCACAAAGTAAAAGAAAGAAACATAGGCAGATCTAGAGACAAATCTCACTTCTCCCTTATCTAGCTTAATAAAAATGCAAGTAAAAAAACACCAAGCATATTCTCATGAATGATCATATAAGGCGTATATCTTTTCATCTTCTAATTCCACTCACAGTTTGAGAAGGGCAATCCTAGTTTCTCATTCAATAGATTTGGTGTGGGACAAGTTAATGGTCTATTCCCCCTTGTTTGGCATTGCTTCGATGTTAGTAGAGGGTGCAACCCACTACTTTAGCAAGGGTCGAGGCCACCAATACACCACTCGTTCACTGGCTGAGCTTTGGCTAGGATTTAGAGCAGGGACCTACTTGATATCCTATGTCGAAAACCCATTACCCATGAGTGAGTCTTCAGTGGATGGCCAAGTCAAGGTATGCATAGTGAGAGAGTTCATACTAGGGCATTCATCTACATGTGTGCCATTCATGCCACTACTAAACTTTCATGCAAGCTTCTAATTGCTTTTGCTTGTCTCACATAAGTTTCGAGTCATGCTGGATAGTGCGTTCTCAGGTCATCTTTCCTTCTTATCCTTGCACATAGTTTTCGACTCTCCCATTCCCTACCTGCTTGTTTGGACTTTTGCTTTCCACTACCATGGAGGATCCATCCTTTGACCCTTTTGCTTCTGTGGATTTTGTGATGGTCAATTAGACTCACCCATCTCTTTCACCCAGCAACCATCCTTTCCTCTAGGCACCTTCATCTGGATCACTCCCTAGCTTTGCAGCCTTTGTCTCCTCTCTACCTGTGGTACCTCATGTTGAGGCACAGGATCAGCTTGTAGTTTCCCTTGGTATATGTGGATTAAGCTTTCAAGTGTCTCTCCTTCCCATCATCTAGACACCTTGTCCTCCAAGCCCATCTTT
Organism: Posidonia australis; assembly: GCA_024699735.1. Lineage (NCBI taxonomy): Eukaryota > Viridiplantae > Streptophyta > Magnoliopsida > Alismatales > Posidoniaceae > Posidonia > Posidonia australis. The sequence continues at coordinate 9,418 of JAMKQA010001705.1, read as the reverse complement.
TGCAATCACATCTATTGCCTCCTTGACTGGCCTATTTGCTCCTCAACCTCAGGAATCGTCTGTGATGTCTCATGTTGGGACACCACCTTCCCTATTTGGGTCATTTGTGCATCCTTCATCAACAGTGCCCTCTTATGACCCTCCTTTTGCTTCGCATGTGTGTCTGTTGTCAGGTCCTCGTGCTGAGGCACTCTCTCATTCATGAGTCTCTGTAATTGTGCCTCCTTTGGCTATCCCACTTGACCTTATTGTGCCTTCACCTGACTTCTCCGTGTTCATTGGATCTACTGCTCTAGCCACCTTATCCCAACAAGTCAAGTCCTTCTCCTAGTTGGCTCAAGAGACGCAAGCCCTAGCTCAAGCCATGTAGAGTCGGCTATCTACCCTTGCCACCTTGCCACTTGTGCCTTCAGTACCTGCTCTAGTCGTGCCCCTTGATTTGTTCATACCCCCAACACTTTCCACCCTTTAAAAGCCATAGCAGGAGAAGAAGCACACTCGATGCCAACCTTTTGACTTCACTTCCTTAGGCAAGTTGCTCAGCTCTTTCTTCCTCAAGGTTGCCCATTTGTTGACTCTCCTTAAGGCTTGGCCACCATCAGACCCCATTCCATGGTGGTTTATGTTGAACTTGTTCTGAAAGTTCCATTAGAACATTGGGCATTCCATGGAGAAATGGTTCGCCTTGGTGAACATCATTCAGGACCTTATTAATGCTAGAATGGTCAGGCTCCCTATCTTTGCACTTAGCAATTAGCCCACTTTTTAGGTCTTCCCCTCCGTCGAGCCAGTGCATCATGATGCACTAGCTTAGCAAGGACAATAGCTAGGAAAAAGATGATCTCACTAGATAGAGAGCGATTATACTCCTCTAGTCGAGCCTCTAAGTGTCATCTTTCCTAAGGTTGTGTCACTCCTGAGGCTTCCTGACTTTCGCCTGCCACCATGTCCACTGTGGTATGACATGAGTGTGTACTGCGATTATCATTGTGCCACAGGGTACTTGATTGATAATTGCCTCACTCTTTGGGATGTCATTTAGGGGTCATCAACATCCATGTGTAGGAGGCAGATTCAACCCAGCCAACCCCTATCTGAGTTTACAGGCTCTTAGGATGCTAAGACCTTAGTTTCACACTCCTATCCCTCCTGTCTCCTTTTCCTCCATAGGAGATCCTTCAGATCTCATTTGTATGGTACCAGCTTCCCTTGCCAACCCATCCTTCTAGTCTCCCACCTCCTAGCGTTAATCGAAACAACTTTGCAAGGATGGAGGAATGCATGACTAGAGCTGCCACGGTGGTGTCAGTAGCACCAGCAATGCCAGAGTGGTTCAAGTACCTTGGTCTTGAGGTTGCTAAAAGGTAAGTCTCTCCACCTTCTTTGTGCATGCATTGTCTTTTGTCTTGGTTTTCGATGTTTTTTCATATTTTCTTGCATTATATAAAATCAAAAAAATATAAAATCCTTAAAAAGCAAAAAACATGCTTTTGCTTTTGTTGCATGCTCATCTCATTTTTCTACATTCCAGAAAATACAAAAACAACAAAAATCAAATATAGCAAAATCCTCAAAACCATGCGCCTTCCTTTGCATTGGTTTTTGATTTTGTGTTTTCTGAAAAATACAAAAAAAAGTACAAAACCCACAAAATCCAAAAAATATGCTTGCTTCTTGCTTAAAATCCAAAAAACCCATAAAATTTGCATAATCCCAAAAACCTGGCTTTGGACAGTAAGCAGCATTGGGGAGGATTCTAGGCATCAATAATTCAGGTATCATCTACCCAAGCAGTGCCTTATCAACGTATGTGGCCAAATGAATGTGAACCAAGGTAGATCAATAGTTCCCACCAAACCTGGTGCAAAATATATGGAGCAAGATCAATCCAATCGAGAGAGTCCACTAGACACAGAGAGGACAAAGGCCAAGCAGTGCATAGCTGGAGGTTTCCCTTTCACAAAGTAGAGGTTGAGGGTGTATGTTGGATAGCCAAACTCTTAACTCCCCATCGGGACTACTACCCTAAGAGGGTGATGAAAATGCATATTCAAAAGAATTGAGAGCATGTGAGCCAGAAAAAGAAATAACAAGATATGTATACAAGGCATAAATGAAATATGAAGATAGAAGTTGAAGAAAGAAGGCACCCATGAAAGGAGTGACTCAGACGAGCATCAGAGCCACCTCCTTTGCCATCACAGTAGCAGCCCACACCCCCTTGCAGCACCTTTCACAGCCTCCTCCATCCATTACTATCACCACCTTGACCTCTCACGTCCTCCTTCTCCATCACAACAGCCCACACCCCACTGCAACCACCACCTTCACCTCTCACGTCCTCCTTTTTCACCACAACAACCCACACCCCACTGCAACCACCACCTTCCCCTTTCTCATCATTCTCTCACAACAACAACCCAACCAGTTGCACATCATAGCAACCCATTAACAACAGGCCACCTTTTAATGCTCATGCACCCCTAGTACGACCACCATCTCTTAGGCCCTCTCTGTCTTCCTCCAACACCTTCACCCACTAAACAACCCACCAGCAACTGTCCAAATTGCAACTAGTAGCACCAATGTCAAGGAGCAAAGTCGGAGCATCCCTAGAGGAGATTGGAAGCCGACAGCCACAGCGAACACTGGTAGTTTGCAAACAAGCACCACACAGGTAGGTCCCTGAACCTGGTAGTGTAGCATCTTCCTATGTAGCGTGGCTTTCTCCTTGTCGATTTCCATTAGAGCATAGTTTGAGTTGGGTTCGTTTTGCCGTTTTACATTGTCTACTATGATGGGTTTACCCATCTCGTGCAAAAACCAGGTAACCATCGAGCATGAGCTATGGCTCATCCTAACATGCTCTCTTCTTCCCCTAATGACCGCTGTGTGTGCCTAGAAAGGTTCGATCATCGATGGCATGCTAGCACAAGACCCATGCATGCCATGACGATGGATGTTGGGTTGGCTTCTTTGTTTCTCGTTTCGTTTGCATTTCTTGTTTTGCCTTGCGTCTAGCTGTGTTCTCAGGCTCCCTTGGACTTGAATGCATGCCTTCATGATGGGACTTGGTGTGGTTTCGGCCGATGTTGAGAAAAGAAGGCCAGCTACCCAAACAAAACGATCTCTCAACGCATGGGGCTGGTGCATTGAGTCGACGCTTGGTTTTAACTTTGCCTTGCCGATGCTTGGTTTTAACTTTACCTTGTATACCTTGCTTTGGATTCATCTTAACTCATGATTTAACTGTTGGATTTGCATGACTTATTTTCTAAGTTTTCCTTGTTGAGTGGTCTTCTGTTTGGAGCCAAGTTTGATTAGATCAAATATCGGGTCATGAAGTTATGGTCATTTGAGTTACAACAGGTCACTTTGGGTTTTTCCTCTCTATTGCATATGTTTTCGGTGTTTCTTGCATCTTGCTCCATGTTCATCATTTTCTTGATTTGACTTGTCAAGCTTTTAGACTAAAAGTTGTTGTTCGAATTGCATACCAATATGAGCTTGTTCTTTAATAGGTGCTAGGAGATATCACCCCTTAAATTAGCTATATTGCACACATTCATGCGCTTTTTAGTGTGGTAGTCTTCAGTTTTACCTTTGTTTATTTGTCATCTAATCATTGAATTGCCATGATATTTGTTACTAATTTAGCTCTCTTGATTATCTATAATTTAGCTTATTACTTGTATTTTTTTGATCTTTGTTTTGAGAGTTGTGGGACCTTGTCGTTCAGCGTGTAGCATGCTTGTCTCCTTTTATACTTCTTCCACTCATCTTGATTGGCATCATTTGTTGGCTTTGTTTCGGTTTCATGTAATTGAATCTCCCATTTCACATGCTTTATCTAAACTATTGCATGGCATTTAGCATCGAATGATTACGTGCAAGTTGGCTTCTGGTTTGCATCGATTAGAGCAATGATGCTTACTATATGGGGTTTTAAGAACTGAATGTGATGATCTTGCATACCTACCTAGTAGAGTGTAATGACACAATTCCTATGCACGAGCACCCGAGTTCAGAATACATAAAGCATGAATGAGCATTAGATTGCATGATTTTCTTCCTTGCATGTTTTATTTGCATTGGCATGGCATCAAGCATTCATCTTTAGGAATGCATTAAGGAATAAGCATACATTTGCATAGCCACACATGCAAGTGAATTAGCCAAGGAAAACCAATTCATCGAGTGTATGGGTATGGGGGTGCCGAACACCTTCCCCATTATAATAGGAGTTCTTACCCTTTCTTTGCCATATAATGGTCAACATGTCGCATCCATTTGGTATAGATTATCACATTTGCATTTTTGCATCGCTTTTATTGTATTTTTCCTTTGTTTTTCGATTTTCCTCGTCTTCCGATTTTGAATAGACTAAGTGACAACTCCATTTCCTTATCCTTTTGTTTTGCTTTTGCATTCGGTGTTTTCGAGTTGAGTGTCCTTCCTTAAATTCACCTTTTTGCCATGGCCATCTTGGTTCATGCATTTGGCCTTATGCATCTCGCTCACAATAGTCATCAACATGGTCATAGGAACTCCATCTGCTCAGGGTAAAGAAAAAATATGCTTGTTCCTTTCTTAAAATCCAAAAAAACCATAATTTTTTTTATAATCTCAAAAACCTAGGTTTGGATAGTAAGTAGTATTAGGGAGGATTCCAAGCATCAATGATTCAAGTAGCACCTATCTGAGTAGTGCCATATCATCATATGTGGCCAAATGAGTGTGATCTAGGGTAGATCAACAGATCCCACCAAACCTAGTGCAAAATATATGGAGTAAGATCAATCAAATCGAGAAAGTCCACTGGACGTAGAGAGGACTAAGGGCAAGCAATGCATAGCTGGAGGTTGCCCTTACACAAAGCAAAGGTTGAGGGTGTATGCCGAATAGCTGAACTCTTAACTTCCCACCAGGACTACTACTCCAAGAGGGCAAAGAAAATGCATATCCAAAAGAATTGAAAGCATGTGAGCCAGTAAAAGAAATAACAAGTTATGTATACAGGGCATAAAAGAAATATGAAGGTAGAAGTTGAAGAAAGAAGGCGCCTATGAGAGGAGTGACTTGGACAAGCATTAGAGCCACCTCCACCATCATCACAACAGTAGCCCACACACCCTTGTAGCACCTCTCACATCCTCCTCCACCCACTACAGCCACCACCATCACCTCTCACATCATTCTCTCCCAACAACAACCCAACCAGCAACACATCACAACAACACATCAATAGTAAGCAACCTATTAACGTTCAAGCACCTCTAATATGACCACCATCTATCAGGCCATCCCTCTCCTCCTCTAGCACCTTCACCCACTAAACAACCCACTAGCAGCCACCTAAACAACAACCTAGTAGCACCATTGTCAAGGAGAAAAGTTGGAGCATCCTCGTAGGAGTCGTAGCGAACACCGATGGTTTGCAAATGAGCACCACAAAGGTAGGTCCCTCAATATGGTAGTGTAGCATTTTCTTGTTTAGCGTGGCTTTCTTTTCATTGGTTTACATTAGAACATAACTGGAGTAGCGTTCATTTTGCCGTTTTGCATTGTCAACTGTGATGGGTTTTCCCATCTCGTGCAGAAGCCTAGTAATCACCAAGCACAAACTATGGCCCATCCCAACATGCTCTCTTCTTCCCCCAATGTTCGCTGAGTGTGCCTGCATTGGTCTGATAATCAATGACATGCATGCCATGACGATGGACATTGGGCTAGCTTCTTTGTAAATTATCATCATTTTAGTTACAGCATGTCACTCTGTGTTTTCCCTCTCTATTGCATATGCTTTTGTTGTTTGCTACCTATCTTGCTCCATGTTCATCATTTCCTTGATCTGTCTTCTCATGCTTTTAGACTAAAAGTTGTCGTGCGATTTGCATACCAATATGAGCATTTTCTTTAATAGGTTCTAGGAGATATCACCCCCTAAATTAGCCATATTACTGTGACTATGCCGGTGGAACCCTGCACGGCTCTCCTTACCAGTGTGTGGAAGCACACGAGGAGTCCTGATACGGTCATCGCGAAGATGGTGAATCCGGAGAAGAAGACTAGACTTGGAAACAACAAGGAAAGATGAGAAAGGATAAGGAAAAGAGTCGCCACCTAGTCTTTTAATGGAAAGACGAGGAAAACCAAACACACAAGAAAACCAAGAAGCAAACAAGGTGATGAAAACACGTATGCTCCGTGCTTAATGGATGAAATGCACAAATCAATGCGAGCTAGAGAAAGGATAAGGATTCTTGTTATGCTTGGGGAAGGGGTTAGGCACCCCCATGCGCCCGAGGAACTCGGTCTTTCTAGGTTTCCTACTTGCCAATGGTCTAATGGGTGTGTGCTTTCCTATTCTGAATGCTCATGCTAAAGATGACTAGAAAACATGCCAAATCAAATAGAAGAAATGAAAAAAAAGGGGAAAAGTTAATCCAAGGGACAAATGTAGGCATTGAGAATGCCACTTTACTGTACGCCCTTGGGGAATGAGGAAAATCGTGAAAATCAAGAAACTCTCGGAAAGCATCACGTAAATCAACAGAAACTCAAAGAAATCAGAGAAAATCAAATTGGGAAAATAATCCTCATTCGAGACAATGTCGGCTTTGTCAAAGCCTTTTAATGCACACCCTCGGGTGATGGAAATCCAAATCAAATTTAAAAAACGCGAAAATAGGAAGAAATCTAGGAAACGATGAGAAAACCAAGCTTGCAGTGAGTTAGGAATGCATGCACAATGTAAGGAAGAAAATGTGAGAAAATTTGCATGAAAAGGGTGCGACAAAATAAGCAAAATGCATGTGAGAGTGTAAAAATGAAAATTCTAGGGGCCTTTATGCAAAAAACCCAAATTCTGAGAGAAAACTGAAATTCTGAAGCTAAACCATCAAAAATACATAGAAAAACACATTTCATGTAGTTTTGAAGAAATCTAGGATCAAATGTGCAAAATGTGCATTTCTAGTCAAATTGAAGGTTCCTAGGGGTTAAAATGCAATTATGCCACTGAAACATGCATTTAATGTAATTCTGTGGAAATTCAGGGTAAAATATGCAAGAAAAAGAATCCATGTTTGAAAATAGAAAGTTTCAGGGGCAATTAAGTAATTTTACCCTAGAAAGCACGCATTTAGTGTGAAATTTGTAAAGTTTAGGGGCTAAAATGCAATTTAACCAGAGAAATATGCATTTAGAAGAGTTTTAGAAAATTTCAGGGGCTACAATGCAATTTTATCAAAGGAACATGTATCTAGAATAATTTCAAAAAAATTAGGGGCTTAAATGCAAATTAACCAGAGAAATATGCATTCAGAATGATTTCAGAAAAGTTCAGGGTTGTTTATGCAAAAAAGTTGGATTAAAATGCATGAAAAGAAACTCTAGGGGTTTTTATCAAACTTTTAAATCTGGAAAATGTTATTAGGAAAACTCAGGGGGCACATCGCAATATTTATAGTTAAAACATTATTCAAACGATTTAAGAAAAATATGTAGGGACCTAAAAGTAAGAGAAAGGACCTATTTGTAATAAAATAAGGGCCTAAATGTAGCAGAACAAAAGTTTTAGAAATTTAATCAAAGAAAACTTATTTTTTTATTTTTTAAAAAAGAAAAAGGATCGACGACCGCCGGTGACGGAACTCCGCCATTGACGACCGCTGGAGGGACACTTAGAGGCTATCCCATGGCCTGATCTAAGATCAAACCCCACGGGAAGCAAGAAAAGGAGGAAGGGAAGAGATCCAACGGTTTGGATTGAAGGCTCGACGGTCGGAGGAGGCTGCCGGTCTCCCTCGCCCTCGCGGCACTCCGGTGACGGTGTCGGAGAAGAAAGGGGCTACTAGAGGGCTGCGGCGTGTGTCTTTGAACTCCTCGAGGCCGCGGGACGTCAAGAGGAACATTTGCCTTCTTTCAGAGGTCAAAAATGGATGGTGATTGCGCAAGGTGGATACCATTGACCAACGCTATCGTCTTCTCTAGCGAGCGAGGTTGCCAGGGTGATCCAAGGCTCGTGACTTAGCTCCGAAGGCTCTGGTGTGCTTGGGGCGCACCGTGGAGGCTTTCTGGATGCTTGGAGTGGCATGGCAGGATTGGAGGCACATGTCTCTTCTCTGGTTCCCGTTGTCTTCTTTGACGACGGCGGGACCCTGTGACTCCAACGATCTTTTGGTGGTGGCTCCGGGAGGCCGCGAAATAGTGCACTAGGGGTCAGAGAAGTAAGAGGAAGACCAAGGGAGGAAGACCTAAAGCTCTGGGACACGAATCAACCAATGGATTTGTGCCCCCACCTAGGCCACCGGAGAATGACTTCGACGATGTCTGGAAACATGATTCCAACAAGAGGAGACCTCTAGCTCTGTTGGAATCGACCAGGGGAGGTAGAGGGAGACCTAGGAAGCTAAAATTGAAATTAAATGAGGCCGATGGAGGGTCTACCTAGTCTAGCAATGTGCTTCGCCGTCGTAGCTTGCCGGAGGTGGCTGAAAACTCTGGTTTCTCACCATCACGATCCTCCTCTCTCTTCCTGGAACTCTCTCAATCTCCTCCTCCCTTTCTCCCTTGCTTCTTTTTCACACTTCATACTATCGTCCCTTTTATAGGTGAAGCTTCGATGGCTGTAACAACCTGTAACAAATTCAACAAAATCCTAACAACTAACCGACTCCGTAACAAACTAAAACCTCCTAATAGGCTAAATACTTGTAACAACCTTGCTATCCCCCACGTACCCCGTTGCCTACCCAAGCGCCGACAGCGATTGACGGTCGTGATGAGAGAACTGGCCAGGTTTGTATGTCTGGTGTGGTTGTATGGTGCGCCTGATAGGTGTGCCTGTACAGCCCCGGATCACGGCTCAGATCATTGGCTGTTGGGTTTGGCCTATTTGCAAGCATATTGGGGTGTCTACAATTACACACATTCATGCGCTTTTTAGTTTGATTGTCTTCAATTTTTCCTTTGTTTATTTGTCATCTGATTGTTGGATTGCCTCGATATTTGTTACTAATTTAGCTCTCTCAATTATCTACAATTTAGCAAATTATTTGCACTTTTTTGATATTTGTTTTGGGAGTTGTAGGGCCTCGTTGTTCGGCACGTAGCACGTTAGTCCCTTTTTATACTTCTTCTTCCACTCCTTTTGATATGCATCATTTGTTGGGTTTGCTTTGGTTTCTTGTAATTGAATCGCCTATTTCATATGCTTTATCTGCACTATTGCAAGGCATTTAGCATCGAATGATTACATGGAAGTTGGTGTAACCATGCCGGCGAGGAGATTCCGCAAATGAATGCGAAATCGGACGGCAAAATCACGTCGAAAAAAGCAAAACAAAAGGAGTCGCCACCTAATCTATTATGGAAGACAAGGAAAACCATATACATGAAAAATCATGCAAAAAAC